>ML815878.1:9821-44213 GCA_009831015.1 Picea engelmannii | reverse complement strand
TAAGGATCATGGTTGCAAAAGGTTGTCATTTTAACCTACTAGAAAAAAAGGGTGTCATTTGTTGATTTTTCATAATCTAGGTTAAACATAAAGTTCATTCCATTTTATCATTTAACTTAACCATAGAAAATAATGTTGCAACAACCAAGATCACAAGAAGAAACACCATGCACAAGAACACAAGAAATATCCTAGGAAACCCTTCTCAACAAGGGAAGAAAACCCAGCCAAATCCTTTGCTATATTCTTCAAGAGAAAGACCTTCACCACCAAGAAAGACCTAGCACACAAGAGGGTGCTCAAACCCTAGAAGACTAGCACCCAAGAGAGGTGTGTACCTTTTCCCAAGTAGATGTACTTGCTGCAATTTCCAAACTCACAAGTAGGATATGATTCCACAATGGGGAATCTTCCTTTACTTATCTTAGACTTATCCTATCAACCAAAGTGTCTATTGGCTCAACAGGGCCAACCTCACTAAGTCACAATATAATAATAATAATAATAATTATTATTATTATTATTATTATTATTATTATTATTATTATTATTTACCATATTAATTATCTTTTACATCACATTAAGGTGGGGATGACCTGTACCCTTTACATAAAAATTAGGGTTACAGGCAGGTCTGGCTCTTGAACAACATATAGCAAAGGATCTGATACACTCACTAGTGCTCATCCACTAGGGGCACATCCATAGGGATGTCATATCTCTGGCTCATTTCATTACACATAAGAACTAGATCTACACACGTTCACCTGTGCTCATCCACAATCACGTCCACTCTACAGATCTTCTTTCCCACTGCCTCACACAAGAGAATCATCTGGAGTTTTCTTGTCAACTCTGCTGCTCAAGGGAGGCTAACACATCATCTTCATTTATGTTCACATGATGATGCACCCAACACTTTGGGATTTCACACGTTCACCTTTTGCTCAGCCATAGGAACGTCCAACTCATCAGATCGCCTTTCCCACTGGATAATCATATGGAGTTCTTCTCAACTCTCTGAATGGATGAGGTCATCTCTACGGTCCTAGCTTTGTCTCACGCAGGAACCACATACCCTTCTTAGGGGCTTTCTCTTACGTTTGTAAGATGAGAGAAATACTTCACATAGTTGCAATGATCCACACCTCACAGGTTTGTAAGATAGAGAATGTCTCACATAGATGCAATAATCAACACTCCCTCTCAACTAGGGAGGCATTCTTTATCATGCCAAGTCTCACATGGATGCATTTTGAATTTTGTCTCAGCTAGAGTTATTGACACTCCCTCTTAACTAGGGAGTCATTCTTCACGAATTTAATTTGGTGAAGATATCTGCAATCTGCTCATGTGTAGGAAGGTATTGCATGTGTACAATTTTTCTCTGCATGATATCTCTGATATAAGGATATTTCATCTCATCGTGTTTTCGATCCATCAGGAAACAATAGGTTCTCAAGGAGCTTTACACACATCTCTTGGTTATCATCATAGGATCCATCTCATGGTCAAGTAAATCTGGCAGAAACTTGTGAAGCCACATTTCTTCGCACACACGATGCTTATATAATCTGTCTCTATGGTACTCAAGGCCATAGAGTTTTGTTTCCTGTTGCATCCGGAAACCATGGCAAACTTCACGGTAGAACATCAACCAGATGTGTTCTTCTAGTTCACTGTAATTTCTTCTCAATCTAAATCGGCATATCCTGCAAACTTAAGTTCATACTAGAGGCATATCTCAGGCCATATCCAACTATGCCTCGCACATATCTCAATACATGTTTTGTTGTTGTCTAGTGAGTATGTCTCAGTTGACTCATGAAATGACTAAGCACATTTACTACATGGCATGAATCAAGTCTGGTGTTAACCAAATACATCAATGATCCAATCAGTTTTGGATCAGTCTCATCTGAATAATCATCAATCTTCTTCTTTAAATCCATCATAGTGTATTTTGCAATCTGTCATACTGAACTTCTTTAATATTTTCATTGTATATTTTCCTTGTCTCAGGAAAATCTCATTTGTCCTCTGTCATACTTCTTGTCCCAAGAAGTTGTGCATCATACTCATATTCTTCATCTCGAATTTAGAAGTCAAGGATTACTTATATCCAACAACAAGGCTTTCTAAATAAGTCATCAAAATTAGGCTCTCGTCACCATACTGTAATGATATAGGTTTGGATCAGAAACACTCTTGTTGAAATCCAAACTCATCAAGAATCTATCTATTTGATATAGTTTCCAACTCATGGATGATAGTATGGTTGGAAGTGTATCAGTTTCACTGGGTCAAGTGTCTCATTATAGACAACTCCCTATGTTTGTGAGAAACCTCTGTCTATAGATCTCGTTTTGTATTTCTTGACACTTTCATCAACTGCATGCTTGATCATATAGATCCACTTAGAAGTTACCACAAACTTCCCTTTCTGGTTCCTGAATAATATCTTAAGCATCATTTTTTAAGATATACTGGTATTCTTCTGTTATGGCATCTTTCCATATGGGTTCTCTTGTTGCTTCTCTAAGACAAGGAGTCTTAGCATCAATGAAGTGGCTCGTGACTGAAGGATAGCTCAAAAATCTCTTTTGATTTCTTGGAATGTGCCTTAAGAGGCTTGTATGTTTCTCTGCCTCTTGCAGAGTGAGTCTAGGTAGGCATTTTATGCCCTATTGCAATATCTATGAACATATCAACTAGAAAAACTGGATAACCTGGAGTAATGTGTGTCTCCCTCTGAATTGTTGAAGGGGGAGAAGGTATTGGCTTACTGTCAATCTCCATCTGAGACTCTCTGGGTCTTTGAAAAACTGTCTCTTCTTCAAGGACAATGTCTCTTCTTGTCTCGATCTGTCTCTGACTAGGATGTCTTTGAAGATTCACTATATCCTTTCTTCCTAAAGGATCTATCTTGGACTTCTTCTCTTTGGGTACATGACAATACATTGGGCACCCAAATAACCTAAAGTTTTCAATCTCAGGTTTCATTCCGGTGAAGACTTCTTTGGGAGTTTATTTTTTCAAAGTCTGGTGAAGACTCTAGTTCTGAACATATACTGTGTCATGCATGCTTCTTCCCATGGAATCCTAGAAAGATTTTGATCATGCTTTGTAGCATTGGTTGTCTCAATGATGGTTCTATTCTTATTCTTTCTCAAATTATTTTGGCTCCTTCTAAGTCAAGTGACTCCCTCTGAAGGATAAGCATCTTCTTTTCTTGTTAACCTATCTGGAACAAGAAAACAAAAAGAACCAACACAAGAATATCTCCTAAAGGCGAATAATGAGTACATCTCTAGAATCAAAACAATTTAAGGAATATTGTCACAGCGACAACATTTACTTGTAATGTAGCAAACCTTTAGAAATATAGGTTAGAGGAATGATAATTACAACAATAAAACCTGGAATCTTTACTTTGAGTGTGTTGTTTCTATGAATGCATTGAGATCCCTCTGGATCCATGACTTCAACAAAGGTTCCTTCCTCCTGCAATTTCACTCATGACAATGATACAAATAATATATACAAGTGCATACCTGAGGATGTTGATATGATTTCTCCAATGGATCTTGGTTAATCTGTATCATCTAACATATTTATGAAGAAGATAGTCACAGTGTCACCTTTTTTCATCTTTGTTATTTTGAAGTTGGTCGTTCAATGTAATATCTTGAGTAGGTGATTGGCTTCCTTGTCCTAACGTCATCTTCCTTCCATTCATTGATAGCTTGTCTCTGATAAACCCTTTTGTATTACCCACAATAAGTCTTCTTATGAAGTATTGTCTTTCAAGAACTTTGAAGTTGCTTGATTCATCAAGCTTATCTTCCATCATAGTTTTGTTTTTTTTTGTTCATCATAATTTTAGATTCTTCACAACCCTTTGTCAACTAGGCTAGAAAACCTAACGGCTAGGCCAGGATAGAAATTTTAGATTTTATTGGACTTATGACTGCTAACAATAATCCTTTAAAATATAGGATAACACTAGTGATCTGAAGAGATCCTTCAATGAGTTTGTAGAAACCCTAATTCTGAAATTTCTGCAGAAATTTGTCGAAACCCTAGAAACCCTAGGGCCAAAATTTCAAAATGCTTGGAATGTCACTCTGAGAGTCTCTGGAGGTGCATTGGAGGAGGACGTACTCTCCTATGCCAAAATTAGCCCCAAATTTTAAGTGTTTAAGGGCTGAAACACCTCATAAAGGAAGGTCGTACGGATTTTCTGGAAACCCTAGGAGGGTCGTACGGTTCTGCAGAAAAGAGAGGAGACTGGTAGACTCTTGTGCAATGGGTTCTTCAAGACATATGCTCTGAAACCATGTTGATTTTTCATAATCTAGGTTAAGCATGAATTTCATTCCATTTTATCATTTAACTTAACCATAGACAATAATTTTGCAGCAACCAAGATCACAAGAAGAAACACCATGCACAAGAACACAAGAAGTATAATGGGAAACCCTTCTCAACAAGGGAAGAAAACCCAGCCAAATCCTTTTTTATGTTCTTCAAGAGAAATACCTTCACCACCAAGAAAGACCTAGCACACAAGAGGGTGCTCAAACCCTATAAGACTAGCACCCAAGAGAGGTTCGCACCTTTTCCCAAGTATATGTACTTGCTGAAATTTCCAAACAAACAAGTAGGATATGATTCCACAATGGGAAATCTTCCTTTACTTATATTAGACTTATCCTATCAACCGAAGTGTCTATTGGCTCAATAAGGCCGACCTCACTAAGTCACAATATAATTATAATTATAATTATTATTATTATTATTATTATTAACCATATTAATTATCTTTTACATCACAATAAGGTGGGGTCGACCTATACCCTTGACATAGCAATTAGGGTTACAAGTAGTTATGAATCTTGAACAACATATAGAAAAGGATATGATACACCCACTAGTGCTCATCCACTAGGGTCACATCCATAGGGATGTCATATCTCTGGCTCACCGCATTACACATAAGAACCAAATCTACACACGTTCATATGTGCTCATCCACATGCACGTCCACTCTACAGATCTTCTTTCCCACTGCCTCACATAGGAGACTCATCTGGAGTTTTATCGTCAACTCTGTTTCTAATAGGAGGCTAACACATAATCTTCATTTCTGTTCACATGATGATGCACCCAACACTTTGGGATTTCACACGTTCACCTTGTGCTCAGCCACAGGCATGTCCAAATCATCAGATCACCTTTCCCACTAGATAATAATCTAGAGTTCTTCTCAACTCTCTGAATGGAGGTGGTCATCTCTATGTTCCTATCTCTATCTCAGGTAGGAACCATGTACCCTTCTTAGGGGATTTCTCTCAAGTTTGTAAGCTGAGAGAAAGACTTCACATAGCTGCAATGATCCACACCTCACAGGTTTGTAAGCTGGAGAATGTCTCACATATCTGCAATCATCAACATCATCAACGGTATCATGTTTTGAAATGAGGGTAAAAGCAACCACTAAATGTGACCTATGTTTTTCTACATTCGTTGATCAACGTTAGTGTATAAAGATCCATCCTTATCCTTTTCTTTTCTTCTTGTGTTTCTTGCATATTCAATACTTAACCTTTTTTCTTTTGAAATGCAGGTTGTGGAGCAAGCTATTACCAAGTCTGCATGTCCACAAACCCACAAAACTACAAGACTATACTTAGTTATTTTTCCTACCTGACGATCCTAACACAACCATTTTTATTTGTTGCGTAAGTCCTGTTGTGGGATACCAAGCCAGTCTCTCCCTCCGATAGAGAAGGAATTGAACAAAGTTTGGAGTTCAGGCATTTCATTGGTTGGGTGTGTACCATAGGTAGCATATTTTAAAGAGTTGGTGCTCTAGTGTGCATATAAGTTTGATACAAAGTGAAGAATCATCCAAATACAAGGAAAGTCATCATTTTTTTTGTTCGCTTCAATGTTTAGGAGGATGTTGCGATTTCTTGACCCCAATGTGTTGTTCAAGAATGTAGAGGCGGGTGAGTTTCTTAAATAAAATTGAGGAGGAACAAAGCTTCTAGAAATTTACCTCACAAGCCTGAGAATTGATATCAATTCTACTCAGGTCGAGGCATGCTCTATGAAGTACCCATATAAAGAGTTTGCCTGGATTTTCTCTAGAATAATTGGACTAGAGTCCATGGGCTTAGTGCCAAAATACATTGTGTATATTCTCCATCATGTTATTCATGAATTTTCCATGATTGATTGGGCTCACATCATCTCAAACAAGATTTCGTTACATTTGAGGAGCCTAAGAAAAACTAAAAAATTATATATGACTTCATATTTGGGTTTTGTTATAGTTTACTGTCACATATTTGAGGATTTTCCTTGAGCAAGAAATGTTGACTTCAAGAAAGAACCAGTTTTTCTCTAGCACTGGACGTTATGGAGGCATAAGGCCCCATATAATTTTTATGAAGTCCAAAATGGTTTTTTGTCTTCTTTTAAGAGGAGGATTCATGGCCCTACCGCATCAACACTATCACTGGAAGTTGCATCCTTTCTATCTAAGAAAGGAGTTTTTAAATCTTTGGAGGAATTTGGTTTTCTGAGATTGTATGGATTCCAAGGGGAACCCTTGTTTTTACCATTCTATGTATCTGATAGACTTTCCATCATTGAAGTGTGTAGATAGTACAAGTACTAGGCACACTTTTTCAATGAGAAAAGGAAAAAACAATTTATCTCACTACCATGGAGAGTTGGAGAGATATATGTCAAACATATCTCTCATTTAGATGAATATGTTGTTTAATTGGACCAACTTGGTTTGAAGGAAGCATATACCATCGAGGGTTTTGATCCAAAATAATTTTTTTATGCACATATTTCTTTAGTCGAGTATGCTTCATATTTCAATAAATTTGAGAAATTTGAAGGAGGTAGAGATAACCAAAATCTTCCTGAAGCATTTTTTGAAGACACCCTAAAATATATTGACGAATTGTATATCACTAATGAGTGGTGCAAGCAAAGGGGAAAAGAGACAACAAATAAAAACCCCAATTAACCTAATGTATCCTATAAAAGTACCTTAGCAAAGACCAAACCTTGAAGTAGTGGTCATGAACAAAGAAGGTCATCCACTGGAAACTCGGATGATGGTGGAGATAGGGACCCTACTAAGAAAACAATTGAAAAACCTCATATCATTCATACTTCCACAAAAATAAAAAGCGAAATTCAAAAGGAGGGACAATAATTGCCTAAAATTGAAGGAAGTCCCAAAGCCATGGAATTTGACGATGTGATAGAGGAGACTAGTTGGGTAGAGAAAAGATTGATTCAAACTAGGGTGATTGCTGAAGAACCGACTTCTCAAGAGCCATAAATATTTGAAGAGTCTATTACAATACACCACGCGACCTACCACAAAAGTTCCAAAAAATTGTTAATTGAAAAGGTAAACTTGAAAAATAAAAAGATTTCCAACAAGTGGAAGTCAAAAATCAATTTTCATGGGGTTTCGACCTGAAAAATCGTGCAATTTCATTATGCAACCAGAGAAGCCTTGAAGGAGTCCATTTTTTATATAGAAAAAAAAATGGTTTTAAAAGAGAGAATAAGGGAATTAGAAAAATCTTTGATTCCAAAAGCTATATTTACCGAGCCTATCACAACAATACAACCAATGTTCAGTCTTGAAGATGTCCCAAATACTAGTTCCAAATTAAAGGGTTCATTTAGCTTACTAGTGGCTATAACGAAATACGTTGGAGAAAATATTAAGAAAATAATATCTTTAATCCTTGAAACTTGAATTAGCACAAAGCTCAACCACTTTATCAACAAGGGTTTTGCACTTTAAGGAGTATCTCCAAAAATATTTTGAAAATGATGAAGGATTGTATAAGGAGGCAATGGGAACATTCATGATGAAGATTTCAAGTTTAAGAGAGATACAAAGAAGAGATCAAAACCTTCCCACTAAGGTTCACATGAAACAAATCAATGTTTGTTGGCTAAAGAGAATCAAATGTCTAAGAGAGTTGTTATCTGAGTGTGATACTATTAACATTAAAAGGGGTGACATATTCTTGAAACTTGTTGATTTGATGAAGGAGTTAGATGGCCCACATTTAATAATGGATATAATACTTTTATCAAGGGAGAAACTACTAGAAGAATTGGAAGTATTAAAAGTTGCTCGGGCTAATGAATTTAGTGATTCAATTGAGTTCTCTGAAGAATAAATAGAAAGGTGGTAAGTCTTGTATCTAAATAAGAACGAGGACATTGATGCCACTCTCCATCAATTAAGCCTTGATTTAAGAGGACTAGAAAATGAGTTACTTTAAACTAAGACCAAACATGAAATAATGATTGCTCCAATGAGGGAGTACATTGAACAATGGTTAACAAAGGCCTTAGTTAAGATAATCAAGACAGATCAACAAGAAATCATCACATCAGTTATGCCACCTCCAACACAACAAATGATCTAGGAGGATATCCACACATGGAACTATTACTTTGCATACCATGAAGAAGATCATTAAAATGCTAATTAATGATAGATGGAAAAGAATAATTAATGTTGATGAGTGATTTATTTAAATTGTAAAAAAAATAATTAATACTTGAAATGAGTATGAAAAACTCATGTATTAGTCATGGAAATTGAAAAAATGATTAATGCTTGAAGTGAGTTTGAGAATGCACGTATTATTCATTTAATTGTAAAAATGAGAAATTAGTTTTGTGAGAGAATCCAACTCACAAATTAGTTTCCTAATTTTAAGGGGAAATTAGTTTTGTAGTCTCAAGGAGGAAGTTAAGGGTCTCATGAGTTGGTTGAGATGCTTTCTCATTTTTGTCCTTGAGTTGTTATTAGATCCTAAATTTATGGATCTTGTCTCCTTGAGTTATGGAGTTAATGAAAACTATATAAACTCCTTATGAAAATTATAGGTTTCATCTTTGGATGAATCCTATATGGATCATCCCTTTGTGGAGAGAGAGCTCTTTTAAGAGAAAAACAAGCAATCATGTTTGTGGTATTGTTGATGCTTGAATCCATCAGGACCAAAATGACAACCTCATGAGGACAATAGTCCCTCTTCATTTTTAGAGAGGTGGTTCTCCTCTTTGGCACAATAAGAAAATATTGAAGGAGGGATTCAACATCATAATTAAATTGTGATCAACATCACACAAAATCTTCTTAATAGTATATAAACACATCCATATATTCTTCATGAGAAATGAGAGAGGATGATTTGATCATCTCAAAGAATTTTAATAGAGTACTACAATGAGTAATAAAACAGAAATTGATAGGTCAACCTCAAATATCTCATACTTAAAACTCAAAGTTACAAGATACAGTCAAGATCAACCCCGAAGCAATTCTTTGTGGAGTTTATTCATGATAAATGTTCTTCATTACCAAAAATTTGACAGTCATGTATGTGGCTTCCCATGATCATACAAGAAAATTATGTAGAAGAGTACAAGAAAAACACTCAACAACTCAGTCTTGTGCCCAACACTGAGATTCAACATAAAACTATGAGAAGTGTAGAAAAATAGAAAGAATGGAGAATATGGAGATTTCTTTCTTTTGATCAGAAACTTGATTGTGTATCCATGTTTGTACCTTCTTCTTCCTCTGATCTTCCTCCCTACCCCTCTGACAATACTGATTATTGGGACCTTTGATGAAGCCTATCTTCTCTTTTTAAGAAGAGATTTTCTAACTACTTGAGTAGTTAAGGTTTTCTTCCTCTCTTGAAATTCACGTACAAGTTTCTTCTTGAAACATTCCATTTAATTAGTGCCTCATTAATTCCTAATTAATGAAATTGTATCATCGATATATACATATCCAAAATGGATCCCTTTCCCTTTTTAATAAATTTTTTTAATAAACTTTTATTTTCGTAATTTAATTAATTTCCCATTTAAAATAGCAGGACTGTGTTTTAATTTTCTTGGAATGATAATTAAAATTTTATCCATGGAAATCACTTTTAATGTGATATTTATATTCTTATCTTTCCAACGATATAAATTTTGTGCAAATTCACCACCCGAATATCAAGTTATGGCCTTCTCAAGATCAACACTCAGCCATTGTCAATCAAAATTGATGGGCAAATGTGGGCCCTTGGATGAATTTCATGCTTCCCTTCATAAAATTTGAATTTTTGGTTTAAAATTCTATCCCACATGCATTGGGATATTATATTGTTCATGATATATAATACTAAGTGTTTGATAAACTTAGCAAGAAACACGAGAAGAAAAGAAATTATGGAGCTTGGAGGATTCGACCCTTGGAAAATTGTCGAATAAAATAATATTTTTTTGGAATCATGTAGTTGTCCACCTCACGCCTAGTCACTGTTATAACCCTAAATTGCACCACACATTCTTACCTGGCATCAGGCCAACTCATATCCCTTCTTTTCCAAAACACTGCTGAACAATCCTCTTGTATAAAGGCCCACGCGCCCTAATACATTACTGCACGCGTGTACACGCTGGCTGACCCAAAACAGCCCATGTGGACCGACAAAAGCATGAAAAAAGGAAAGTTGTCGATGGAACAAAAATATATGGGTGAGCTAACTGAAACTCCCGGCCATGCATGGCCGAGGGTTCGTCCAAATACCTAGCTCCTTGTAGCCTGTAAAAGAAGGGGTAGGGGTCCCATTTGGAAGAGAAAAAAATATAGCAAAGAAACTATGCCCGTTTACGTATTCCCATTGTCCTAACCCTTTAGCCTTTCCTTGTGCCAAAGGAGATTCAAATCAAAGCAGTTGAAGGACAGAAGAAGATGATCCCAGGATCAGGTTCGAGGAGCGGTGGCCGGTCTCAACTTTTGTAAGTTGACTCATTCTAAGTAATAAAGAGAATGTTTTTCCCGTCCCAATTCATGAACTGTTTATAGTTTGACTAGTATATGTTTTTATTTCTAACCCGTTAATATATAAGTAGTATGCATGCATAGTTGTTGCTTGTCTTGGATGCAGGTCAGCTTTGGAAGGAGTATTGCGAACAAGTAATCAAGCACAATGGAGGATCGACATCAAACGTCGGGAACGAGGTAGGTTGATTTTTCCATGCATTTACTAAGAAAATGGGATTTAAATCTAGGGATGAAGGTGGAAAGTAATTTCTATTCGGTCATATCTGCATGCAAATTCTGAACTCTATTTGCTAGTTCGTAGGGTGATTTTCCCCAACAACAGAATTGGCGACCGTACTGGGGAATAATCTCTAGGGTTCTTGGAATTTTATTTAGTTTTTGGGTAGTTTTACAAACTAGTTTTTCTTTCCTGTTTTTTCTTTTAGTTTTTGTAAGGTTTGAGCTAGCAGGGAGTCTAGTTTTCCATACCATCTTTCCCTGACTTTTGCTTGACTATGTTTTTCGGGACCCACAGAGGTACACGCGGCCTGCACAAGGTCTGCACGCGTGTACCCGTGCCCTACCCTCTTACAGCTCGCATGTGAACACTAGTTGTAGAGGTAGAAGTAGCGTGTAGAGTTCAGAGAACCTCAGAGGCAGTCATCCTCTTCCCTGTCAGAATCACACATTCTCAGGGGGTTTTCTCGAATTTTGTTTGAGTCTTGTTTGCTAGCAGTCCTATCTCAGATTGTTTTTGCTTTATCAATTTTTCCTTACATTAGTTGTTTTTCTGTTAGAAAGAGTGTCCAAGCCTTCAAGGGATCCTGGTTATCAATATCAATGGTCTCTTCTTTGGTTTGGTCTGTCTGTTTTCATTTTTTTCTTAGAGTTTAGATATACACGCGTCCTGTACAAAGACAACCCGCGTGTACACGCCCTCTGTCTCTATCTAGCGTGCGTTCGCACGCGTGCTGTAAAAGTGACAGTCGCGTGCTTGTACAGGATACTTGTTGTTGAGGGTAAGGCATCCATCCTTTTCCTTGATAAGAATTATTCCTCTCAGGTGTTTGAATCTCTGTCTTAGCAGTCAGTAGCTTAATATTAATCTTACCCTTAGCTTGTTTTTTCTCATTTAAAAAGTTGTCAGAAAAATAAAAGAATTTTCACGGTTTTTAGACAAGTGTGAGAGTCATTTTCTTTTAAAATTGCTAGTGTGTGATTTTTATTTAATCTGATTCTTTGCGATCTACGATTAGGCCAGAATTGTTTTTCTTGGTGTTTGCTTGTCGGTATTTTTTCTTTCGTGCTTTACTAGCATTTAAAATAAAAATAAAAAATCTCTTTTCATTTTCTTGTTTGGTTGAAGAGTGTGTTTATGCATCATTAGCTAGGGAAAAGTATTTTATTTCATAAGTTTTTGTAGTTCACTTAGATCATAAGTAGCTCGTAGTCGAGTGAAAATCCTTTGAGTTTGTTGTCCAAAATCTTAGAAAAAATTAAAAATATTTCGTTTGAAAAGTTGTTGAAATTTTGCGTTCAATAAAAGTTTTGTTTCCAGCTTTTTCATTCATTTTTTGCTTTCGTCTTTTACACATCATAAGTTTCACCCTCATACCCCTTGACGTAAGACAAATCCATAAAAGTAACTCTAAATTTAAAATATACTAGACCTTTATGTTTGTAGGGTTCACTGACTAGTTCAGGACTAGGGCCTTGGATTAGGTTGGAGAGGAAACTCTTCAAGGCCATTTAAAATCAAACATTGGAGTCTGAGATAGGGAGTTTCTAAGTCCAGTGTCGTGAAATTTATCCAGGACCCCCCTCTAACACAGGGGATAAACACGAGGTCACATGTAGAAAGGTAGCGGAGATAAACCCTCCAAAGCTGGACCAATCGTAGTGGAGAACACATATAGAGGGCTTGTTTTGGGATTCCGTCGTTTGCATTTTCCATGGGGCTTTGTGGGTCTTGAATCTATTCGAGGTCCTCAGTTGTCTTCTGGAACATTTTCTCTCGATACCCTTGACAGGTTTCGGGCTCGATACCCTGCTCATTGTGGTCTACCTGACTTTCGACTGTACCCGCCTGGTGACTGTTCGCGCGCTGGCAACCTAGTTGCCAATCTTTTTAGGGACATACACAGGTGACTGCGGAGGTATACCATGGTACCTGGGACAAACATCGGGCCATGCTTTGCAGAGTATACCCGAAGGGTGCTTACGTGTTCGAGTTTCACTTGCACTGGTAAGTTGCTCTAGTGTTGGTTGTTGTAACTGTTCTTCCAATTAATTTAGTGTTTGCTTGTCTTATCTTCTAGGGCCTTTTTTAGTGTGTGTTACTTTTGAACGTTTAGACTACCTTTAGAGTGTCTTGGATATTCTCACATAGTGGAGGATCCCGAGCTTCGCTGGTCACTAAGGCTTCTTGGCCTGCCGTCGGTTACACTGGAGCCACCCCTGCCACCATTAAGGCGAAAGTTAGACCAACAAGGGTCTTTTGAAGCGACCGGGTTACAAACCATTGTGCCCGAACAACTCCCGGAGGAATCAACCATTTTGGACCTCGAAGCAACCGCTCTTGTCCCAGTTGAAACCCAAACCACTGATTTCTTGGCACCTTTCATTGTACCAATTCAATTTTACGAGTGCCAGACAGTGTCGCACACAGCAATGGAAACAAATGTTGTTACTCCTTCTGGGAATTCTTCAATTCCCACCACGGTTGTCACCACAAGAGAGTTGTCATCTCCTAACCTACCGTCGTTGGTCCAAGCCACCATGGTCTTAACCACAACTACTTCGTACAGTGTTCCGAACCCATCTTTGGCGGCGGCCACAACCCATTTCACACCTAGTGTGACAGGCCCTCCGTTCTCATACGGTATGCCTAGTTCGGGTACAAGTCTCGTACTTTCCTACTCCACTTTACAGACTTTGGGTATGGGGGCAGGAAGCTCTAGCGCTCCTCTGCAAGGTCACATGGGGGGCACTCCTGTCCCTTTTAATGCTTTTCCTTATGGAGGAGGTCATATCCCTCCTTCGTCCTCTTCATTCGGTGGCTCGCATCAACAATCCACCGGGAAACCCACACACAATAGTTTATTTAGAGTGGGGATTCAAGGACCACCTTCGCATAGTATGACGGTAGGTTCGACACCATTTTCTTGGAACGAAACGTTTAGTAACAACACCTTCTCGCCAGCTACTTTCCCGACTAGGGGCAACCCCATTTTTGGACAATCTACTCCTACGCAGGGTATTATTCCTACACAGGGGGCAAACCTAGCAGGACCTTGGAATTCAGGGAAAGGATCCGTTCCCTCCTCTGGAATGTCGATATGGGGTAATTATTTCCACAATCAATGGAACCCTAGACAAACTACTATGCCTATCCCCACGGGACCGACATGGGGTAATCCCTCCCAAATTCCTTCGAATATAATGCACGCCCAACCATCTATGTCCTATTTGGGAAATCAGTCGATGATGTCTCCACATGTACAAAATCCTTACGCTAGACAGGGCCATGGTTTCTACCAGAATCCGGGCCAGTAGCCAAAATTTTCCTAGCAACCTGGTGCCAGTCAAACCCCAGGTCCCTTTTTCCCGAGTTATCAGCAGCAACCCAAACTACCGTTCCTAGCGACTTTACACTTGCCAGATTTTACAAGGTTGTTGAATGACCCTATTTGTCACGATCCGCGTTGGCCTCCTATGCCGACGAATTTGCCTTCGGACATTCCAAAGTTCGAGGCAAAGCCTAACGAAGATCCAGGCGATCATGTGACTACCTTCCATCTTTGGTGCTCATCTAACTCATTGAAAGATGACTCTGTACAATTGCAATTGTTTCAACGTACTCTCATTGGGAGTGTCGTGAAACGGTACATTGAGCTTGATCGCTCAAGATACTCTTCTTTTGGTGAACTGGCGATGGCTTTCTTGAACCATTTCCAGTTACCTATGAGATACGACACTGGCACAGAGCTGCTCACTAATTTCGAACAGACAACAACGGACCATATCTCTGATCACATCCGAGAATGGAGACGCCGGAAGAGTTTAATCAAAGTACCAGTCCCACCAGCATTCCTTCTTGAGTGGTTCCTTAAGTCTTTGGTCCCGCAGTTATCCAAAGATGTCGCGACGTCTGGAGTTTTCTCTGAAGAAGATGCCATCATGAGGGCTCAACATTTTGAGCTCATCTATTCTCAGTCTGGTTTATTATACAACATCGTTCCAGATGCACCACGTTCAATACTGGATAAAACTAGACAGAGAGTTGGACCACGTGCCGATGGTATTGTTGGTTCAGCACAAACAAATCCCGCTTAGCAATTGACGAAGTAGTTGCAACAGTTATCTATACAACACACAGCGGTCGGCCAAACTACTGCTTTGGTTGCTCCCCCTACCAAAACGTCAGAAGTACACATAGTGTAGTCAACTAACGCAAAGGCCACCCAACAGCTTGAAGGGAAGAAAAAACAACGAAAGAAGGGTAAGGGGGATAAAAAACCCACTGATAATGCTGGCGGGGACAACACTGAAAAGTGAAAGGTGAGGTATCCATGCAACTTGTGCGCAGAAGACCACCTGACCCATCTATGTCCTCAACTTGCAGAGGCCCAAAAATTTGTCACACAACAATAGCAGGCAGTGTTGACTAATCCTTTTCAACATGGGAAAAATCTAACTCAAGCCTCTACAAGCACAGAAGGGGACAACCAAGAAACCTGCCCGCCTCCGAACAACCCTGCATTCGTGAATGTATATATGGTTACGGGTGATGCTTTCATATCGACTAGAGCACACGATTATAGTAAACCAAGCGCTTCTGAGAAGGGTAAAGAAGATGATCTCCCATCTCTTCCTCTACAGATTGAGAAGACGTTGGGAGAAACAATGACACGCATTCCAAAAGGTACATTTAAAAAAGCTTCTCATAACCCAAACGCAAGGGCCGCCCAGAACTACTCTGTGGTGGAATATTTATCACAAACCCCTTGTGCGATGTCTACTTTGGAGGTCCTCCAAAGTTGCCCTACTCAGAGGAAATCCTTGTTAACCGCTTTGGGCTCTACTGAGACTTGTAATCCGGGTATCATCATGTTAGATACAACTGACTTCAAACCTCATCTGCCTTACCACGTAGCATTTCAGATAGTAGTGGCTTATCCCATGAAAATTTTTACTCGGAATATCTTCCACACGGTGGTTGATGAGGGCACCTCGACATGCGTTATGTCATTGGCATGTTGGAAGGCCATTGGCCAGCCCGTTTTGTCTCCATCACCTACTCTCCTCACTACTTTTGACGATCGTTCATTCCAACCACATGGCATCGTTCCTTCTTTCCCCATGCAGTTAGGAGGGAAGACTGTGTGTGTCAAAGTAGAGGTAGTCGATGCTCCCCTCGACTATAACCTCTTGTTAGGCCAGAGTTGTACTTATACTATGCAATCTGTGGTTGCTATAGTTTTCTGGGTCTTGTTGTTTCCACATGAGGGCTAGATAGTGACCATCGATCAATTGTCTTTCTCCAGACCTGGCCCAGCTTTGGGGGCATCCACGGTCCCGATGATTGATAATCCTCAACCAAGTGTCATCAACGTAGGAGTTGATTTGTGCCCATCCTTGATGGGAACCTTCGATTACCCACCTCCTCACGACGATATCAAATTTATATCAAATCACCATAAGGTTGAGATTTTTCAAGTTTCGTTGTTCCGCACGACTTACTTCGAGGATCCATGGATACTTCCTTCCCCATCGGCCATGATGGATGAGACAGGGCACCCAGGCATGTACATGCCCTTGTCTGTCGCTGAAGTAGCATACGCTTTAGTCTAGCAAGCTTCAGCTAACACTGATCTGACTCCTGCACAAGAGTTAGATCCACTTCTAGAGCCTATTTGGGCTCAGGGTTCTCTCACTAACATTGATTCGTTAGACTTAGTCTTTCCTTCTGATGAAGTAGTAATCGAAGCAATGACTAGTTCGGACAAAACTTGGGAAGATCTTCATCACAGATCATATTTCCTCCCAGAGTTAAGACGAATCGAAGCAGGAGAATTCACCGTAACTATGACTGGAGATAGTTCTTGTCATACTAATCCCTTAGCTACACACAAGATCTATGTTGAGGGTAATATGGAAACCATTGCTAAAACGACACCTATCAATATCTACAGAACCCCTGGCATCATAGACAATGTTTTCGTCGGAGCATACAGCTCCCCCGAGGAGATGCTAAGCATCGACCCACAAAGAGTCTATCATGAGCTAACTTTGTTGTTTTTCAAGCTCACTTTGAGATCCGAAAGCAACATCCGGCGAGACTACATTTATGCTTTTCGATCTCGTCCGGATTAACTGAGAAAAGTAACCATTATGGAGTCTTCTTTAAGCCTTTTTCAAACTCCTTAAAGATGAAAAGATTGTCGAGTGACCTTGTTTCTTCACACTCGTTCAATTGGTCCAGAAGAACGTTCCTTAAACGGGTCTTCTTTTAAACCCTTTTCATACCCTCTAAACATGAAAAGATTGTCAGGCGATCTTGTGGCCTTTCATGCTCGTTAAATTGAAATTTGAAGTCACGTCTGTCTGGCGGTAGTTTACCCCTTTTTCGGTCTAGACGGTCAACTGTACGAACAAAGGTATACTCTATGGAACTTTCGTTCTTTAGAAGAGTATTCTCAGGTATAATTTTATCCCTTTTTCGAGCCTCAGGGACTAAAATTACTAAAAAGGAACCCCCACGGAGTCCATAGTTAAGCTCTTTTCAGACTCCCTAAAATTGAAAAGATTGTCAAGTGACCTTATTCTTTCACACTCGTTAAATTGGTCCAGAAGAATATTCCTAACGGAGTCCATAGTTAATCTTTTTTCAGACTCCTTAAAAATGAAAAAATGGCCGAGTAATCTTGTCCTTATCACACTCGTTAAAATGGTTTTGAATCGACGTCTTATCGGTGCTAGTTTACCCATTTTTCGAACCGACTAGACTATATTCAAAATAGGTACCCCAATGGAGTCTCCTTTTATGTTTATTCAGACTCTCTAAATGTGAAAAACCATTGAGCTTACCTTCTCTGGGCTCATTAAACTTACATCGAAGGATGTTACCATTGTGTGTTTTATCAACCGCGTTTTCATACCTTATACGCCAGCCTTGTAACAGTTTGCTTCTGCGTCTTAACACCTTTGGCCTTCAGAGGATTTTTCCCGAGTGTCATTCTACTAGAACATCAGTCTTGTCCTTGTGCCTCGAGCTTGTATGTTTGCAACACTCGTTCCTCCTTTGTAACGTAATATTCCTTTATTCTTTTTCCACAATTATTGAAAAGAACAAAAAAATCAAATATACCCCAAAAAGAGGAAGGGAAAAGTATTTTCTTTATTGGCAGCATAATGAGTCACCCTTGGATAAAGCACATATGTTTGTTTGTTCATCAGACTATGGTATGTAGTACGACCTTAGGAAGCTTTTCTCTCTATATAGAGTTGTGTCCTCCACCGTTTGGTTATCCTTCCAAACATATGGAGAGTTTGTGTTGCCTCCTACTTCGTAGACTTATGATTAAGGCCATGTTGCTTGAGTCTCATCATTTGTTGTGCTATTATCCAAGGGAATTTTGTCACCAAGCCTGAGCCGGCCCCTCTGCATTTTTGTCTCTTTCCCTCATGCTTGGTCATCCTGAATGTCCAATCAAGTCTTTGTTCGAAATCAATGAAGCCTTCAGTCTGATCATCAAATCCATGACCGACGAGCCATCGAAGACCTCTGGGTAGTGCAGTCGTACACTCATATTACACTAATACCTAAGTTTTGAAGATTTTGAAGTTGTTTCTCGAGCTCTGAAGATCTCATCTCTAGCCATCAGGCCGAATCAGATTTTGGAAGATGGATACTCTATATGTATATCTTTCTGATTTCGAGATGTAGCTCCACTGTGTATTGTTCACGGCTACTCTTTATAGTTATTTGACATGGATCTACAGTGTATTTGATTGGTAGCCATGGTTCTATTTTATCCCGAGCATGGGTATGCCCACCTCGGTGAGACATTTATTATTTTGTAGATGGCACCTCCCGGTTCCTGATCCTTGGGCTCAATCGTTCGGCACATCAGTAAAGATTGGTAATGTATTTCGGCCATCAGATGCTCTTCTGACCTCACACATTAGGGGGCATCTGTTATAACCCTAAATTACACCACACATGCTTACCTGGCATCAGGCCAACTCATATCCCTTCTTTGCCAAAACACTGTTGAACAACTCTTTGAAAATCCTCTTGTATAAAGGCCCACACGCCCTAATACATTACTGCATGCGTGTACACGCTGGCTGACCCAAGACATCCCGCATGGACCAACAAAAGCATGAAAAAAGGAAAGTTGTCGATGGAACAAAAAGCTATGGGTGAGTTAACTGAAACTCCCGGCCATGCATGGCCGAGGGTTCCTCCAAATACCTAGCTCCTTCTAGCCTGTAAAAGAAGGGGTAGGGGTCCCATTTGGAAGAGAGAAAAATATAGAAAAGAAACTCTGCCAATTTACGTATTCCCATTGTCCCAACCCTTTAACCTTTCCTTGTGCCAAAGGAGATTCAAAGCAAAGCAGTTGAAGCACAGAAGAAGAGGAACCCAGGATCAGGTTCGAGGAGCAGTGGTCGGTCTCATATTTGTAAGTTGACTCATTCTAAGTAATAAAAAGAATGCTTTTCCCGTCCCAATTCATGAACTGTTTATAGTTTGATCAGTATATGTTTTGATTTCTAACTCGTTAATATATAAGTAGTATGCATGCATAGTTGTTGCTTGTATTGGATGCAGGTCATCTTTGGAAGGAGTATTGCGAACAAGTAATCAAGCATAACGGAGGATCAACATCAAACGTCGGGAACGAGGTAGGTTGATCTTTCCATGCATTTACTAAGAAAAGGGGATTTAAATTTAGGGATGAAGGTAGAAAGTAATTTCTATTCGGTCATATCTGCATGCAAAGTCTGAACTCTATTTGCTAGTCCGTAGGATGATTTTCCCCAACAACAGTCACCATGATGAGTCATCCAATAATATCATGCCATGTGTCTCAAATTGTATTTTTCCACGTGTCTCCAATGTTGAGTTTCCATGTGTCATGACCTCATTCATTTCCATGTGTCATATTCTCATTCGTTGGTTTTCATGCCTTGGAATAACTTAGAGAATTTGACTAAGTATGGGAGATGTGACGAGAGGGGATGAGGGAAAATTGTGGGTAGCGGAAGTCGAGGGGGTAGTTTTTAGGCTGCGGGGATGGGCAAGAGAGAATTCAAGTATAAAAAAATTCATGAACCCACCAACCCAGGAACCCGCCAACCGCAGTTGTATAGATGATCAAAAATATACTAAGTGTAGAGGAACGGTCAGTATTATTCACATACAAGAGGAATGTAATACTTTGGATATCGGTACCCACGACAAGGCTGATGGTCCAAATGTATATCATGAAACTTGGGGTGAAAATTAAAGGTCACAAAAAATGGAGGATGAGGGCTTGAACTCGCGAACCCGCACAATTGAAAAATGGCTAAATGTAGTAGAAGACTTATGACATGAGAAAGTAGGTGGAGATGAAGACCCGCCAACCCTCCAACCCAATGAGGAGATGATTAGTTAGGGGGGAAGGGGAGAAATGTATATGACAAAAGTGAGGGAGGAGAAATGTAGATATTGGGAGCAGGGGTGAGGAAGGTGAGAGGGAAGGGTGAAGGAGTGTGGTGGGTGTCCACCCCCGGCCATAGATTGAAATATGGCTTGAAATATGGCTAAGTATGGGAGGATAAGGGATAAGGGAGTGGAGAGGGTGGAGAGATAAGGAGAAAAATGGTTAAATGTTGAGATGGATAGAGGTGAAAGGTGAGAGAAATAAGTGATGAGAATACTTAACCAAAATTCCAAAAAGGATAGAAGAACATGATACTTAGAAAGATTCTTCAAATTTGGATCTATTGACCAGATATTGAATAACTTAGGCATACAGAAACAGATTTTTGATCCAAAAAATGTGTGGTGAACCTGAGACTAACGGCTGCAGAATGAACTTATAAAAGTTCAAACATTTCTTCTTTTGATATCAAGGATTTTATGAATCCAAAAGCAGGAAAATATATATGACCAAATTTTGGTCAGTAGGTCAGTACGCCCCATCATTAGGAGAGTTGAGCCCCCCTCCATGGGGAAAATGTAGTCCTTCTAGTGTTTGAAGAAATGTCACTTGTGTTAGAGCCTTAAGGTTTCTTTGGGTTTCATCCCTGTAAGGAGCATGTGCCACATTTTGTGAGAATATTTTATCCCTTTCAAAGGAAGGATAATACAACGATTCATATTCCAAGCGGATCCGGAGACATAGTCAGGATGTCTCGGTGAAATTCATTAACAACTCAATGATCTCTTGTCTCATGTTTTATTATGCATGTTTTATTTAGGCAATTATGATTACTAATGCATGAAGTAATGGATATATGAGACTAACAACATATTTACCAAGTTAATATTCAATTTGGATTCATGTCTTCATAAGTACATATTTTCACCTTTGATGCAATCAAGTTCAATAGATCAATTGTAAATCTGACCCTAATTAAGTGTCCTAGAACCAAATCAATTTTGGTATTAGTGTCACCCCTAGTTCCAGATCAAGTGGTATCAAAGAAGGATTGATAGGGATTACATGTGTTGAAGATAAGATGTGAACAACATTGAAGCAAGCATGGCTTCGTGAGCTTAAATAAATCAACTAATGCATCCAAGCATAGAATGTAGAGCTCATAAGGATTCTACAAGTTGCAGAGGATGTGAGTAATAAATTGAGACTCATGTTAGAGAAGCCTGTGGAGGAACAAGTTGGAGAATGTTCCACTACAGAGGAGGAAAAAAGTCCCTCCAAGACCAGATCAACTTGTGGCCATGGCAGGTATAATAATTATGGTTCTTGTCATGAAAATGTCGATTGATGCACATATTGTTAGATAATAGAGGATTCTCTCCAAGAACTAGGTAACCAAGGTGGTTTCCTAGCAGCCTCATCTACAAATTCATCCAACAAAAGGAGCAATTGGATAAACTTTAGGAAGATGACCAAGAGTCAGAAACATGAATGAAGGTAAAGAATTCTCCATGTTCAATTCCTTGCCTTATTAATGATGATACCTATTTTGGAGTTTTTGAAAGACACACCAAGGGCATTGGCTTGAAGTTGCTGAGGAACATGGGGTATAAAGGAGGATGTATTGGTATTGATGGCCAAGGCATCATTCAACCACTAGAGGTTGAAGGAAGACCTCGATATGCAAGATTGGGGTATAGTGAAAGAGAATGATCAGAAGCACCATAATAAGAGGATTCTTCAAGAAAAGAGTTGAGATCATCACCAACACCATCTTGGGAAATAAAAAATGTTGCAAAGTGTTGGAAGAGAAAATATTTTTACAATGAAAGCAAGAAAGACATGAAGTCACGCAACTATTGCACTCACTGCCAAAGGAGTCGTCACTAGAGAAGTAAATGTTGGATGCTTCACCTTGAGATTCATGGTACACCAAACAAGAATCCCATACCAAAGTCTATGCAGTTGGAGGCTGGATCCTCCTCAGTCAAGGAAACAAATGGCCAAAAACAAAAGTTCCCAAAATTCAATGAAAACAACACCAAGTCAAAGAGATAGACACGAGATTTCCAACAATGTAAACGACACCTCAAACGAAGTCTGGATGCAAAAGTTATGGCCATATGAAGTTTTCAGAAAATATGCAAATTTGGTGAAGTTTGTACAATGATGACGCCAGCATGCTAAGTTGGCAGCATTGCAGAGTGACATGTGTACTACTGACGTCAACAGGATAACATGGAAACACCACAGGCTGCCTCGTGTCACCTGTTTTGGGCATTTTCAGGGGTCCAAATGAACTAGTAAAAATGTGCCACGTGGCAGCCATATGGACGCCACATGGTAGTACAAAGATGACATGTCCGCTAACATGGCAGTATGATGATGAAATCATAAATTCGAGGTGGAAATGACATGTCAACTGACTAGGATGATGACATGGCAGGTTGTACAATGACATGGTGTTGACTGGGCCAATGATGTGGAAGACAGTACAACTGACGTGGAAGATCGTGCAACTAACATGGTAGTACATCAGGACAACTGGAATGGTTGACTATACAACTGACGTGGAAGTACACAAAGACAAATGACATGGTTGAATGTACAACTGATGTGGCAGTAGAATAGGACAGCTGACGTGGTAGACTGTACAACTGATGTGGCATTGACCATACAATTGATTGGGCGCCACATGGGCCAATCATAGGCTGCCTCGTGGCAACCTATGGTTGGCCCACGTGGTGCCTAGTCAAGCCCAAATTTTCCCAAGTACGGGCATGCATTTCAAGGAAAGGGTTCATTTATTGTAGAATGCATGGACTGTTGTGGCATGCATTTCAAGGCAAGAAGCCGAGGAGGGGCCTAGAAGTCAGTGTTAGAAATTGACAAAATTATAGTCATTTTTGCATAATGTTTCTCCCTGAATCCACTGGTGCAGCCAAAATTTGGATTCGAGCATAATATTTTTAGGGCTCATGACTAAAGCCCACTTTTTTCATTAATGCATGGCACATTTTTCAAGCCAGAGAGCCCAGGGGGGTCTAGAAGTCATAGTAAAGGAATTTGATGAAAGTATAGTAATTTTTGCAGGATGTTTCGCCATGAATCTAATGGTGCGGTCCATTTTGTGATCTGAGCAGTGAAATTTTTGGGCTCATGGCAGAATCCCGCTTTTGTCATTAATGTGTTGCACGAACTTCGAGTCAGAGTTGCAACTGACGAAACAGGTCGAGTTTATAGTCAAAAGTTGCAGAATGACGAGAAGGACATGTTGGTGTTGTGTATTTCAATATTTGAGCAGTCGATTGAGCGTCGTAGCATGAAGACCAATGCAATTTTTATGCATTTATGGTTTTTGCCTCTTTTTTAAAATTGCAAGAGGATGAATGTATGTTGCAAATTCTTGTGATCTTTGAGTGCTGCAGTAGGGCAGAAATATCTGAATTATTACAGGAAATTCATTGTTTGAGCCTTGCATGCAAACCGAGACAGTGCGGTAAGAGGCCATTTTGACACTTCGACCAAAAGTAGTCATGCTTAAAGTCAAAAGTCTCAGAATTATGAGACGAGTGTGATGATGATGACATTTTCCTTATTTATTATGTTGCACATGTTTGTAATGTGGGTTTTAAAAACCATAGAGTTGCCACTAGTGCACATTTGGGGGTATTTTCCTTAATGATAATGATGTAAAAGGTTGTAATTAGTCACTCTTGAAAGTAAGGATGAGAGTGAGAGGCATTTTGTTCTATGCCTAAACCTTGTAAGCATTGTTGGCAATGTTGTAATGGGTCTTGTAGCCACTATTGAGTTAGAGGCATTGTTTTTCCTATACCTGTTTTGGAAACTATTGTAATGGGTCTTTTAGCCACTGTTAAGTGAGAGGCATTTTTTTGTCTAAGGTCTATCTTGGAAATATTGTAATGGGTCTTGTAGCCACTATTGAGTGAGAGGCATTGTTTTGCCTAGGCATGTTTTGGCAACTTTTGTAATGGGTCTTGTAGCCACTGTTGAGTGAGAGACATTGTTTTTCCTAGGCCTGTTTTGGCAACCTTGTAATGGTTGTTGTAGCCATTGTTGAGTGAGAGGCATTGTTTTTCCTAGGTCTATTTTGAAAACATTCTAATGGTAAATATAGCCAATATTGAATGCGGGGCATTATTTTTCCTAAGGCCTATCTTGACAATCATTGTAAACTTGTCCATGAGTGTTTGATAAAATTTTGGCAAGTATGGTACTTCTTTGAAAAATTGTAATACATGTATTATTAGCTACATATTTGAATTCATACAAGTGTTGGCATCGACATCCTCATTATGAAGTACAAAGGTGAAGGAGAAGAAGGGTGCGGCCTTTCAGAGACATTTTTTATGCAGATCAAGAAATCAGCTACAAATTTCAATTGATGCAAGTTTTGGCATCGACGTCCTCATTCTGAAGTACAAAGGTGAAGGAGAATAAGGGTGTGGACTATTAGAGACATTTTTTATGCAGATAAAGTAGTGGGGAAGTGCATCATGGATTGTAAGACTCTTCCTAGAAGATGATTGTGGAGATTCAAGTTGCAGTCTCTTCTATAGTTTTGGAGGACCAAAAGTGATTTTTGTGGGGAGGTATTATCCAAGAGGATATCCACACATGGAACTATTACTTTGCATACCATGAATAAGATCATTAAAATGCTAATTAATGATAGGTAGCAAATAAGAATTAATGCTCATGAATGATTTATTTAAATTGCAAAAAAAATGATTAATACTTGAAATGAGTATGAGAAACTCATGTATTCGTCATGCAAATTGGAAAAATGATTAATGCTTGAAAAGAGTTTGAGAATCTCACTTATTATTCATTTAATTGTAAAAATGAGAAATTAATTTTGTGAGATAATCCAAATCACAAAATAGTTTCCTAATTTTAAGGGGAAATTGGTTCCTTAGTCTCAAGGAGGAAGTTAAGGGTCTCATGAGTTGGTTGAGATGCTTTCTCATTTTTGTCCTTGAGTTGTTATTAGATCCTAAATTTGTGGATCTTGTCTCATTGAGTTATGGAGTTAAGTAAAACTATATAAACTCATTATGAAAATTCTAGGTTTCATCTTTGGATGAACCCTTTATGGGTCATCCCTTGGTGGAGAGAGAGCTCTTTTAGGAGAAAAACAAGAAATCATGTTTGTGGTCTTTAAGCCCTGTCATTAGGAGAGTTGAGCCCCTCTCCATGGGGAGAATGTAGTCTTTCTGGTGTCTGAAGAAATGTCACTTATGTGAGAGCCTTAAGGTTGCACTGGGTTTCGGCCCTGTAAGGAGCATGTGCCACATTTTGTGAGAGGATTTCAACCCTTTAAAAGGAAGGATAATACAATGATTTGTATTCCAAGTGGATCCGGAGACATAACCAGGATGTCTTTGTGAACTCTGTTAACAACTCGGTGATCTCTTGTCTCATGTTTTCTTATGGATGTTTTATTTCCACAATTATTATTATTAATGCATTAAGTAATGGATATATGAGACTAACAACATATTCACCAAGTTAATATTCAATTTGGATTTAAGTATTCATAAGTACATATTTTCACCTTTGATGCAATCAAGTTGAATAGATCAATTATAAATATGACCTTAATTAAGTGGCCTAGAACCAAATCAAGTTTGGTATCAGTGTCAACCCTGGTTCCAGATCAACAACAACCTACAAAAGATTCCACAACAAGAAAATATTGGTTCATAACTTCCATCATAGTAAGTCGAGTAGTCACCTTGTCCTTGCCTTCACCATTTTTTTTCTTCCTCAGTAAATAGTCATTTTCCTTTTATGTTCCTAGAATCCGTGAAACCAAAGTCTGACCCCTGACTAATTTCTTTTGTCTTCCAGGTCTCTCTTCATTTTATGGTCTGCGGGATCCCCATCCCAGTCCTCTTTGAAGGACAAATGCTATTTACTTTATTTGAAATTTTAGACATTATCGTTTATTTTTATAAAAACATCTATTATTTTTTAGGTTCCCAGAGAACTATTCAGGACATAACATTATTGATCTCTCAAACTTTAAGTTCTAAGCATGAGATTTCAAATGCATGTCTGTCAAAATCTCTTTTCCATTTAATGAAATTATCATTTAAATTTATCTACCATATGCGGTCCTTATTTTTCTTTCTTGTGTTGAATATTATGTCTTTATTTGATGAATGATGTGATGGAAATGGAATCCTATGATATTGCATACTATTTTGGTTTACAATCTTGTATTATAGTGTAAATTTTTTCTTTCTATAATATACTTAGTCCTTTCTTAGGTACTCTTTGCATGTGAATATTTATTTCAAGAATACGCCTAGTCCTCTCTCAAGAATTTTTATGTTCTTGCGTGTTATTTAAAAATAGTGGAGTACCACCTCTTTAAAAATGCAGGGGGGCTTATCCTCGTGATGTTGTCTTAAAGATCGTAAGACAGTCTTTCATATCAATAACCTCCAGGAAAATGAGAACTCTAGAGGGTTTTCTTTAAGTTAGTAACTTTGTTTGTAATAACTATTACCACGGGTTCATTCAAGGATATGCCAAGTTGACAGTGCAAATGGAAAGTTGTGGAAGGAAATCTTGTATGTATGTTATGTGGGATGTGAACAAGGATTCACAAATATGAAAAAATGAATGTTTAAGGATCTAATTTTATTTCTTCGATATCAAGAAAATATTTTCCACATGCATGTTGATGTTTCTGGCAGTGCACTAGGAAACATCTTTGTGGAACTTAGCGAAGGAACAATTGTTCATCCAATGTACTTTGCATGTTGAGAATTTTCCAATGCATAAAATAACAAAATGACTACATAATGTGAGGGATCAACATTGTTCTATGCACTTCAAATGTTTTGACACTACCTACTGTGCAAGACATTTAAATTCTTGATTGATAATTTGAATCTAAAATACTTAGTAGACAAATTGATGTTGAAAGGCCAAATCTATAGGTGTTTGCTACTATTCCAAGACTTTGATTTTGAGGTTGTGGTCAAACCATGGAATAAAAATGTGGGGCCCGACTACTTGTACAATATCCAAACTGGGAAATTTGTAGGGACAATAAATGAACTTCCTAATGCATGTATATTTCACGTGGAGGCGGTTCCTGAATTTTAATTTAGTGAGATCGTTGAATTCCTCAACTTTGGAAAAATGTAGACAGTTGGTGGTTCAGTCTTCAAAATATTAGTTGATCAAATAGTACATATATAAATTAGCTACATATGTTATCCTCCAATATGTGTCGGATTGGATCATGAGCAACATGCCATCTTATGGGAAGCACATGATGGGTGGAGCATGGGACACTATGGAAAAAAGGAAACTTCCAAATTGGTGATCTATACTAGACTTTGGTTATCGAGATTATTTGCAAATGTCATAGATTATACCGAGAGATTTGACATGTACTAACAGGTAGGTCGGCCTTTTAATTGCAATGAGATGTTGTTGCAACCCATTGTGGTCAAATATTCAATCAAGTAGTGGGTGGTTGATTTCATAGGGTTGATTAATCCACCTATGTAATACCCAAGGGCCCACTACATCATGACAATGGGTTATCTAACCTATCAAACAAAATCTACGTTGGATAGAGATTGTACAACAAAGATTGCAACATGATTTATATTTGAGGATATCATCACTAGGTTTTTCTATTCACATAGACTTACCAACAAGCATGGAAAACACTTTATTAGAGGTGATGTGGTTTCACTAGTAAAAGAGTTTATGATCCACCATCACAATATCACACCATACCACCCACAAGAAAAATAGTACAATGGAGACATTTTACTAGATACCAGACATGGGTTGACGAAATTATGTGTTATAAGACATGATGATCAAGATGAGAGAATCCATGTGTTTATGTAGACATACCACACAATTTGTAAGAAACTAACCAAGCATACATTATTAAACTTGGTTTATGGAAAACAAACATTTATTCCATTACAATATTTGATCCTTAGACTGAAGATAATTTCCATTGCCACAAGCATCATGCCAAACATCGCTATGTTGCAGTAAATACTGAATATGTTGTTACAGTTGGAAGAACACGTGATTCCTATAGGGTATCAACAAGTGGTCCAAAATTTGGAGACAAAAAGCATGGAATGATTGACATATAAAAAAACAATAGTTTATGTATGGAGATTTGGTCTTTCTTTATGACAATGGGTTTTGCAAGCATCCTAGCAAAATATGGATGCATTGGCTTGGTACATACAAGAGTTTATAGATCACAAGAGAAGGAACACTATAATTAGCTCAACTCGATGGCCAAATAAAGACATGATGGGTGAATGGTGCATGTGTGAAGCCTTATGTTTCCCCTGACCCCTGTTGAACGTCCCTTCTTTTTTTTGCAAGAAGGAGTTAGTGTACCATAGTATCACTTTAATTCAAGCAATTCACTTTCAACAATTTAATTTTCAACTAGTCAATTTCAACAATTTCAATTTAGTTTTGAAATATTTAACTTTTTGTTTGTTGTGTCACTTTGTAGGTCTAGGAAGAAAAAAAGAACAGTTCTACATTTATGTATACTAGTTTCTCCATCTTGGTAGATATTTGTGGTTGGGGAGTTAATGATAATTTGGGATCTGTGGAAGGGATGGAATGGGTGTTGTGTTTCCTACTAATGTTTAAGAACATGTGTTTCCTCCTAAGAGGTCACAAGTTCAAATCTAGAGGGAGGTAGGGTATGTATACGTCCATAGAACTTAGCAGTCAAATCGTTGTGCAAAGGGGGTTCCTTGTCCCACAAGAAAGAGGGTCTCATATGCCAATTTGGTGTCTGGATTGGTCGTGACCTTAAAATTATATCATTATTATTATTATTAGGTAAGGAAAGAGGCAACTGATCAAAATGATCATAGATGGAACAACAAAATAAAATATGTCATTTATTTGTGCCTAATAAGTTCCCATAGGGATGATCATATTTTGATGTGGAAGGAGAGTTGGTAAGCACATCCATGGAATCAAACAAATCAGAAGTAAGGAAAAGGAAAGGGCTCATCATTGTTGGTCCTAGGGTGTAGTGTCCCCACTACCTAACCCATAATTGTTTTTTCTAATACCATGATTTAAATGCATCTTCAACATTTCTAAAACATGAATGCAACAACTTATACTCATGCACAATGACATATATTTCCTTAAAAATAAGATTTCATACATAGTAATAAAAACCCATGAATAAAATTGATAAAACAAAGATAAAATTATTTATCTTTTAATAGAAAATGAGCAACTAACTACAGAGGATGGACGTTCCTCCCAACCATATATTTTTTTCTCCAAATATCAACAACAAATCACCCCCAATTTGGGGCTACAGTTCCACAAAATAGGGTGTCTATCTCACATCCCAATTCACTCCCATAGCCAACTAGATTCTAACAACTATCCCAATCCTCCAGCTCTCTTCTCCTCAACATATGAAACCCAAGGAATTGGGATCCCCCTTCACTGCAAATAGTCCCTTAGGATTTCCCACTTCTCTCCAGGGCTCCAACATCAGGTTGGCTAGGAATATCTAATGTTGGGGACTCCAAGGATGCCAATTTCCTCAAGAAAACTAACAAAACTACCCACTCTTCAAGGGAAAATATCTCACACAGAAATATACCTCTCTACAGGACTAACAATCTAATTATTTATACAACAAGGGATCCAACAAGATGCCCACAACAGCTACTATGGTTCTTTTCAAGCTCTAATGCTCTCCACTCCCCTACTACAAAAAATTCATGCAAAAATTGCCTACAATGACCACTCAAATTTCTCTTTTACCCAGGAGAGTTGACTCACATTCCCCAAGGTTGATTTTACTTAGCCCCCATGCTCTCATAACTATGGGATGTGACTTTTCCCACCAACCCCTCTTATATGTTCACTCAAAAGTAAATTAGAAGGTTCACTCAAGGTAATAATTTTAGGAAAATGGGTTGGACCTAATACCCGTGAATAATCCCCCGCCCCTTGGACCCCTTTCTCACACATTCCCAAGAATTCCCCTCTCTTGTGGAAACTTATCCCCCAATTACTCTGTCTGTGTCCACCCACAACGAGCGTCAAATTTATATTATTATTACGATCATATACAATGTTTACATTTACATATTTGGGCTCGTGACCATACATCATATTTAATTACACATCTCTAAAACAAGGATTATAAATGAGGAAATTACATCCCCCCCCCTTCTACAAATTGCATTGTTCTTGATGCACATCACCATATCAGTATACATGTATAAAATTTACATAATAATACTTAAAACTTTTGCAAGTTCAACTCATGCATAAATTCCAACCATTAATCTCTCGTTCCCCGCAACTTGCACAACCCAAGGAAGTATACCCCCTTCTCTACACTGCAGTCCCTCAAGTTGTATCACTTCCCTTATTAGGAGCCATCATAGATCGGATAGGAACTCTCCAAGATGTGGCTCTAGGAACTCCATCTACCAAAATAGATTCTTGCACACTTATATATGAATGTACATTCAATTTTCTTCAAAGTTTCCAAAAATTCATGGGTACTCATCCTGCATGGTCTCCTGATGCTCCCACATGGCATGTTCAAGATCGTAGTAGATCCATTGAACCTTTACCAAACTGATGGATTTGTTTTGAAGAACTTTAAATTTTCGGTCCAAGATGCACACTACTTCCACCCGAATGTCCCCTTCGTGATCCACCTAGATCACAGTTCAATCAATCATGTGGTTAGGATTAGGCACATATTTATTCAATAAAGACACATGAAACACATCATGGATTCTTATGGATGCAGAAAATGCAAGCATGTATGCAAATGGTCATATCTTCTCTAAAACTTCAAACGATCCACAGTATCTTGCTGCTAACTTTGGGAAACTTCCCAATCTTCGTGAGCTCCTTTTAGCCTTTACTTTTAAAAACACATCCTCACCCACTTTAAATTCCGTGTATGTCCTATTTTTAGATGCATAAATATTTTTCCTATCATGTGCAACCTTTAAATTCTATCTGATCTTTACCATCTGCTCTTCGATTTCCCTTAACAGTTATGTCCCATTACTCACTCGTGTGTGCAATTTCTTCCGTACAAAGATTCAAATGGGCACATTTTCAATGATTCATGGTACCCATTATTGTAATCAACCTCAACTAGATGAAGGTAGTCTTCCACTTGGAAGGATTGTCCATTACATACATCCTCAACATGTCTTCAATTATTCGGTTAGTGTTCTCTATATTCCCATATGACTTTGGGTAATATGTTGTACCGAGATTCAAGTTAGTCCCAAATCCCTTAAACAACCCCTTCCAAAAGTTGGAAGTGAACTTGAGATCTCTATCTGACATTATTTCCTTAGGCACACCATGCAACCTAACAATCTCCTTCATGTAAATATCTACAATGTTGGATGCCTTCTGAGTCATTTTTACTAGAATAAAATGTGCAACCTTAGTAAGCTTGTCCACCACTACCATGATGGAATCATGTTGCTTTGTTATTCTTGGAAACTTGGTGATAAATTCTATTGTAACCACCTCTCATTTCCATTCAAGAATGGGAAATGGTTTTAACAGTCTCGTTGTATGTATGTGATTTGTCTTCACTTTATAACATTCAATGTGCGTATCTATGTAAACAACCACATCCTTCTTCATTCCCAGGGAGAAATATTGGCTTCTTACTATTGCAATTATCTTATGGTATCCAGGCTGACCAACATATGGTACATTATGCATCTCTTTTAACACTAAATTTCTCAAATCCTGAGTGTTAGGAACATAAAATTTGTCCCTGAACAAGAGGATTCCATCCTTTCCCAATATATAGTCTTTAAAATTCAGTGGTACACTTTCACGTTGCAAACCTTCTGTAACTTGTGCATAATGTTGATATGGTGTTACCACTTCTAAAATTCTGCTCTTTAAATATGAAAAATACATGATAATGGTTGCAACACACATTTCATGCACCCTCCTGCTGAGTGCATTAACCACTTTATTCTCCTTTCCTTTGATATGCTTGATGTCCAAGTTGTATTCACTAACAAATTATATCCATCTAGTTTGTCTAGCATTCAATGTTGGCTTCTCAAACAAGTGTTTCAAACCGCTATGATATGTCTTCATCTCAAACTTTCTTACTATGATATAATTCCTCCACATCTTTAAGGCATGAACTATAGCTTCCAACTCTAAGTCATGGGTAACATAATTTCTTTCATTCTCCTTAAGCTTCCTTGAATCATAACATATGAGATACCTATTATGTGTAAGGAATCCCCCAAGTCCTTCCTTGCATGCATCTATTCACACAATAAAATCTTCATCTGGATCTGTTGTTGAATAAAACATTGTCATTGATGTCTAAGGTTAGTAAGTGATCAAATATAAATGTGACTTTAATAAATACAAAAGTGGAAAAGTTAAGAGGAAACATAGTTCACATAAAAGTGGAGTAAAAATGAAAGTGGATTAAATATAAATATGACTTTAATAAATAACAAAAGTTGAAAAGTTAGGTGGAAGTGGAGTTTACGTAAAAGAGGAGTAAACATGAAAGTGGATTAAAGAAAAAGGTAAAAGTGAAAGTGGAGTTTACGTAAAAGTGAAGTAAACATGAAAATGGATTAAAAAAGGTAAAAATGAAAGTGCACATGGATTTACAAACCATGGTAGTATTTTACCCATGGTATGGTAAAAAGTGAATTAAAAATAAAGAAATGTTTAATTTAATAAAATTCACGACTTTTCAAAAGAACATGACTTTTATAGTAAATCTTATGAAAACATATAAATAAAGAAGAGGGTTATGAGAAAAAAATGTCTGTGGGTAAAAATGTAATATTATTATACATACCATTTGAGATGTGACGATTGAACATCATTCAAGGAGCGACGATTAAATATTGATGAAGATCGGATCTGGAAAAAGAAAAAGGAGTGAGGGAAGATTTGAGGCAGAAGAAGAAGAAGAAGCAAGAAGATATGGTGAAGGAAAAGCGAAAGTAGAAGTAGCGAACACGGTGCAGAAGAAGCGGAAGCATCAGAAAGAAAAATTTGAAGAGAAAAATCAAAAGAAGCAAGCACTGTGCTTATTTGAGGAAAAATTAGAAGAAAAACCAAGATGATCTGGTGAAGGCGGAGTGAAGCAAAAGTAGCAAGCATAGAGCATATCCGGGGAAGGAAGAAGTAAATAGCACAGAGAAGATTTTGTGAAGACATAAGCAACAAAGGAGATCGATGTCTCTTGTATGTTGGTGCCTACAAACCAAAAATGGGATCAGTGTCTCCTATACGTCAGTGCTTACATATAGAAAATGGGATCAATGTCTCCTATAGGTTGGTTCCTACAAACAAAAAAGGGGTTCGGTGCCTACAAATAGAAAAGGCGATCGGTGTCTCTTGTAGGTCGGTGCCTAAAAATAGCATAGGGGATCAATGTCTCTTGTAGGTTGGTGCCTACAAACAACATAAGGTATTGGTGTCTTTTCTAGTTCAATTCCTACAAACAAAAGAAGGGGATCGATGTCTCTTGTAGGTCAGTGCCTACAAACAAAAGAAAGGGATCGATGTTTCTGGTAGGTCGGTGCCTATAAAAAGAAGAGGGGATCGATGTCTCCTATAGGTCGGTGCCTACAAAAAGTAGTGAGGATTGGTGTTCTAATAGGTGTGCCTACAAATTAATGAAAATATGTTTTTGTGGTTTTCTCCCGTAAGGGTTTCCACGTTAAATATTGTGTTTATTGGTTTTTATATTTATGTTATTGCATCATTATGGTTTAAGAATGTTAA
>ML815877.1:77200-89504 GCA_009831015.1 Picea engelmannii | reverse complement strand
TTATTATTTAAATAATTTCTTTTGCAAACACTTTGACTACTTTGACCTTTTGGGGCTTCTAGATGACTCATGAGGGTTCTCCAACTTCACATGGCCATAACTCTCTAACCGTGAGGAGTTATGTGATGTTCCACATACCACCAGAAATGGAATGACACATACTATCCATCTAGAATAGTATTACCTACAAATATATAAAACCTTATACCATTATCCATCAGACAAACTTGGGTCCATTACCCAAACCTTTGTGCTACCGGAATTCGCTACCGGACTTTCTTCAAGGGTTGACATCAATGAAAATCAACCCAATTAATCAACAATCTCACCCTTTGGCATTGATGTCAACACTTTGATGCAATACTGAAGTCATGTCATGCAATACTAAAGTCATATCAGTCATGGTCCCTCTATGACCATCGCTCACACTGGAAGCATGCCTCTATGATCTACATCTGATAAATCTGTCCCCTTTTGTCATTAATGGAAAAGGTATCTTTCCATACGGGGCTACTCCCCCTAACTGAACTTTCCTTAGGGATACTCCCCCTGACTGAACTCTTCCTGAAACTGATCTCCTGACCTGAATTGTCATCTTTATGGTGCTTCCTCATGTAAATCTAAGACATATAAGATAAGCATTCAAAAGCATTCATTTTGGAGTAGAAATTACTCCGAGTCTCTGGAGGAAATACTTAAAGGCTTCCCATGGAAGCAAATTTGTAAATATGTTTTCCACTTGTTCCTTTGTGCCCACATATTCAAATATGATGTTCTTCTCTACATCCTATTCCCATAGAAAGTGATACTTGATTGGAATGTGCTTTGTCTTGGAGTGCATCACCGAGTTATTTGAGATACTGATGGCACTTGTATTATCACAATATATTGGAATGGGCTCATCATAATCAACTTGTATATCTATCAGAGTTTGTTTCATCCATAGAACATGTGTACAACATGTTGTTGTTGAAATATACTCTGCCTTGGCTGTAGATAAGGATATTGATGATTGTTTCTTGCTTATCCATGATACTAAACACTCACCCAAGTAGAATGTTTCTCCATCGGTGCTTCGTTGGTCACCAATGCAACCTGTCCATTCTGCATCTATGTAGGAAATAAGTGATATATCATTTCCTTTTGGATACCATAATCCAAACTCTTATGTTCCTTTGAGATATATGAAAATCCTCTTCACTGCTATGACATGTGTTTTCTTTGGTGCTACTTGAAATTTTGCCACCTATCCAACTGCCTACATTACATATGGTCTACATGTTTCACATATAGTAAGCCACCAATCATTGACCTGTATTGTCTCTAGTCTGTAGACTTTGAATCATCATTTTTTTTCAACTTGCAACTGGTTTTCATAGGAGTGGTAATTGGTTTGCAATCTTCCATTCCGAACCTCTTTAGCATTTCTCTAATATAGTTAGTTTGAGAAATAAAAATTCCTTGGTTGTTTTGACGTATTTGAAGACCTAGAAAGAAGAATAGTTCTCTGAGTAATGACATTTCAAATTCATTCTGCATATCCTTTGCAAATTTCTGGCTTAACATGCCATCATTGCTTCCAAAAATAATATCATCAACATTAACTTCAATTAATAAATTACTATATTGAGTTACCTTGATGTAGAGGTTGTTGTATGCACTTCCTATCTGAACCCATTATGTTGTAGATATTTATCCAGTCTATAGTACCATGGTCTAGGATCCTGTTTTAGACCATACAAAGCCTTCTTCAATTTACACACATAATCTGCATTCTTTGACAACTGAAATCCTTTTGGTTGTTCATTGTAGACTTATTCTTCAAGTTCCCCATTAAGAAAAGGTGATTTTACGTCCATCTAGTATACTTTAATATTCTTGGAGCAAACATAATCTAAAACCAATCATATTGCTTCCATTCTAGCAACTGGGGAAATTGTCTCTTCAAAGTTGATTCCTTCAACCTGTGTGTATCCTTTACATACCAATCTAGATTTGTTCCTTGTAACTTGTCCATATTCATTCAATTTATTTTTGAATACCCACTTTGTGTCAATCACATTCTTATTATTTGGTCTTGGAACCAATTCCAATGTGTCATTCTTCTCTATTTGATCCAGTTCTTCATCCATGGCCTTATTCTGAAATTCATCCTTGTTGACCTCTTCAAAACTGTTTTTTTGAATTGTAGATGAGAATTCTAGGTGAATTTGTTATAGTGAACAAATTCTTCTTCTAGTCTCAACTCCTGCATCTTTGTTTCCGATAATCTGATCTGAAGGATGATTTTTCTGCACTCGTTTGCTAGGTGTCTTTGGAGGCACTTGTTGAACTTTCTCTTCTACTTCTGTCTGATCCTCTTTACTTCTTCTTCATCTTCTTCTTCTTCTTTGTAAATATGTTCCATTTATTCATTCTCCTCTTCCTTTAATTCTCGTCTACCTGTTTCATCAATTGTTACATTGATGCTTTCCACAACTTTGATCAACCTAAGGTTGTAACACTTGTATGCTTTCCTTGTACTCGAGTAACCAACAAATACTCCTTTGTTCACATGAGAGTCAAACTTTCCCATTCTTCCATATTCTTTTTTGATGTAGCATTTTCTTCTAAATACTCTGAAGTGCTTCACATTTGCTGGTATTCCTTTCCATAGCCCGTAGGGAGTTTTTTCAGTGTTGTTTCTGAGCATTACTCTGTTTTGAATGTGAACCATTGTATGCACTGCATGTGTCCAAAAAATATCTATCAATTGGGAATCCATTAGCATTGTTCAAGACATTTACTGTGTAATTATCATCCATTATGATAATTTTCCTTTGTCTCTGAATCACTCTTTGAACCAATCTATGAATCCATGCTCTCGTCCATACTGTCCAAAATTCTACTTGTGCAACTATCCATAATGCTAACCCATTTATCACTATACTATCATGAAGTCTTGATTAATCCATCAAATTGTACTTCTGCTAGCTGACTTCTTTGGATATTTCTTCTCAAACTCTACAAGCTACTCGAAGGATAGTTCTTTGGTCTGTCACAGCTATCGCATAGACTCTCCATGTCTAATATTCATATTACCTGGGAGTCTCTAAGCCGGATGGCTCAGAACAATTCCTTCTCTTATGTGTATTCATCATCATCTTCATTGGTAGATTCATCATCTCTCTGAGCTCTAACTTCTTTCTTTTTGTCTGTGGATTCATCTTTCACTACAATTTCTGAAAGTACAATCTCTTAAACATGTTCCTTATTTACTTGTCCTTATTTTCTTTCAGTTATTTTCCAAACCTTTATGTATATGACATCTTTCTTTTTCTCTATAGACTTTTATTCATCTCGTTTTATTGCCAATCTTGGGATCTCTGGGACCTGGTCTTTGTTCACCTGCTCTTCATGTTTTATTATCCACACTTTCTTACATTTGATATCAATGTTCTCTTTCATGGAAGTATCGATCATGCTTCTACAATCACTAGCTATGTGTCCATAGTTATGACATTTGTAACATTCAATGTTACGTGGGGCCACATAGGCATTTATTGCTTGAACATTTATTTTATAATCCATCTAATCTGCAACCTTATGTCCAAAGTTGGTACAATAAAAACAATAACCATAAAATAAATTTTCATTCCTGGGAGTGAATGATCTTCTTTGTGGCATAGTCCTTCTGAATTTTTTCCTTGACTGATCATGACCATGATTGAAGCTTCTTTGTGGATTGAATATGGATGGTCTTATTGAAGATGTATATTCAATAGTTTTCTTAGATTTTGGTTGACCATGATTCCTTCCTTTGAGTACTTTTGCATAACTCTTTCTATTTTCTTCATTCTTCTTTTCTAGCAACCTAGAGTGTTTCTCTTCATTCTCTATAACTGATATGGATGTTTCTGTCTCTTCAATGTTCTTGTTGATCTTGACAATTTTACTTCTCAATGTGAAAACTTCTTCTTCAATCTTCTCGACCTCTTCTTCTTTCTTCATTATTTGAGACTTAAGTTTTTGATGACCTATTGGGCTTGTTCAAAAATCTAAACACTTTCATTTTGTTTCATCAATTCTTTCTTGAGTGACTTGTTTTATTATCTTAGTTCATCTAAAGCACTAATCAATTCTCTGGAGATTATGTACTCTTCATCTTCTGAATCTGTTTGACATGGTAAACACAATTCTTCTTGATTTGTATCTGCATCTTCTTTGGAATCTTTTGAATCTGCGATGGGTGAAGAATATATGTCATGTAGCTTATTCCAAATTTCTTTGGATGATGAATATTTACCAACCTTTTCTCTTACTGGATTAGGTAATCCTTCCCAGATGAAATCCATTGCTATTATGTTATTCTTCTTCAATTCCTTTTTGGTTGCAGTCTTTTCCCTTTTTGAACTATCTTATCCTGTAACAAATGATAGACAAATATAATGTCCATGTGCCTGTAAAAATACTTTTGTCCTTCTGCTCCACATCTCATACTTAAAACCATTTTGACCATTAAACATTGGTACTCCATTCTCAGAATAATCCATGATCTCCCTCTAATGGTTAAACTGTTTTTTGAAGAAACCAGATCTGATACCAATTGTTGGATTACTGATAGGGGGGGTGAATCAGTAATAGAGAAATTTAATCATTTTTAACTATATAATGCAAGTGTTATATTAATGTAGTATTGTCATCCAATAATTGTAGAGTAAATAAACAATGAACAAATGAGAAATCACACACATACACAGTACACCGATTCTTTTACGTGGAAACCCAAAGAGGGAGAAAACCACAAAATGATTTTTCTTATATGTCTTGAAGAATTACATTCATTGGAAGCACCAACTTCCTTTGTTTTCCAGCTACAACTAGAAGGAGGCTCCAACCCCCTAGTTTCTCAGGCTACAACCTGAGGGAAGCTCCAACTCTCCAATTCTCTAGCTACAACCAAAAGGAGGCTACAACCCCCTAATTTCTCCAGCTACAATCGGAAGGTGGCTACAACCACCTATCCTTGCCCCCTCCAACCACCCTGAAATAAAAATTCCAAATGTAGACAACCTGTCACTGTCACTGAATCAACCACTGCCACTGTCAACCTGTACCAATCAACCTTTACCAAACAACCTATACTAATAACTTGAACCAACATGTACCATGCATCAACTGCAAATCAAATATGACTCGTCAATATGTACCAACATCATCAACTATACACCTCATGTATGTGTCAACTCATCAACTACTTGTCTCAACCATGTACCCAACATGTACCTCAACCATATACCAGAGACATACACCAATATAACCATCAAAACTTTATCTAACAATTCATCACTCTATCCATAAACCAAATACCATAAACCCTTACATCAAACCATGTGTCACAACCTCACTGTTATGTAGCCTCAAGCTAAACCAACAACTTCAACAACACATCACAACCAAAAGACCAATATCCATATGTCAAATACCAACAACAAAATACCAACTGTATCCCTCAACAAATCTGATATATGCAGCAATAATGAACATCCAATACCATCTCAAGAGTTAAACCCTAGCTCACAAAACATACCTCAAAAAACATGTGCCATATGTCTCATAAATAGACCCCAACCATGTTGCTACCACGATTTGTTTTCTGCACTTTTTCTGCGACGATTTTTCTGCTGCACTTTTTTTGCCGCGCTTTTTTTGTTGTGATTTTTCTGTCGCACCTTTTCTGCCACGAATTTTTTGTTGCACTTTTTCTGCCGCAATTTTTTTGTCTCACTTTTTCTTCCGCACTTTTTCTTCCACATTTTTCCTACCACACTTTTTCTGCCGCACTTTCCTACCACACTTTTTCTTCCGCACTTTTCCTATCGCACTTTTTCTTCTACAGTTTTCCTACTGCACTTTTTCTACCGCACTTTTCCTGCCCCACTTTTTCTGCCACACTTTTCCTGCTGCACTTTTCCTGCCGCACTTTTCTCTATCAATAATACTTGCCCAAATAACCTTTCACAAAATAGATATTCAATGATATTCAATAGGTTCAAGTGTGATTAAATGAGAGAGCCTTGCCTCTTATTTATACTTTCATGTAGCATCCTACTTTCCTTATTTTAGGGAGTTATCCATTAACTTTATTATTTAAATAATTTCTTTTGCAAACACTTTGACTACTTTGACCTTTTAGGGCTTCTAGATGATCCATGAAGGTTCTCCAACTTCACATGGCCATAACTCTCTAACCATGAAGAGTTATGTGACATTCCACATACCACCGAAAATGACATGACATGTACTATCCATATAGAATAGTCTTACCTGCAAATATGTTAAAACGCATACCATTATCCATAAAAAAAACTTGGGTCCATTACCCAAACCTTTTTTCTATCGGAATTCACTACTGGACTTTCTTCAAGGGTTGACATCAATGACAACTAACCCAATTAATCAACATTTTCTTGGTCACATTCACATTTATATGAAGTTTTGGTTTGAATTTAAATAGATTTGTCTTTAATTTATTTGTCATTTTAAGTTATTTAACTTTGTTGATACTGAAGTAATGAATATTGTGGCAATGATTAAATCTATCCTCTTCTGATGCTTCATGCAATTGGTTGAATTTCTTGATATGAACCGAAATATGCATTGAATTCTTTGTTTAATATATGTATGTTAACATATTATGTTATATAATATATACAATAATTATGAGTTAATTATAACCAACAATATAATACATATAATATATCTATAATTGTATTATAAGATATATCTTATATTATAATTATAAGGTATTATCAATCTATAATATATAATTTTAAAATGGTATGTTATTAATAATTAATATAACTAATATAATTAAACAATAATAACCTTAACCTTATTTTATGATATTTCAATTATAATTGATATATAATTAACTATATTAAATTATATATTATATGATAATTATTTAGATTATAAAACTTAATATACCATTAAATTAAAAATATTATTTATATTTAATTATTTAAATTAATGAAATAATATTAAGACAGTCACGAGGCTGCTCCTCGCATGTAATGAATTGATTTTAGTCATGCAGATTCATAACAATTGACATCCACGGGGACCATAAGTAGAGTTGAATGTTTAAGTCTATTAAATAGCCTTAGATTCCATTTCCTTGACTTTATATTGCAGGGTTTGTATGCATGTTTCTTTTAAAATCTGGTTAAAGACAATTCCTTACAAATGTAGAAACAAGATTGACTTGAACTTGATAATTTTTTTTTTTTTTTAACATGGGAACAACAACCTCCCAAGAGTATATCCAACAGCCCGTAAGTCAGATATATCAGTAATTTGTGACTCAGCAGGGGTCGAGACGTCTCGAGGCCCACTGAAATGAATCAAATATTTAGATTTATCTTTACAACCAAACTAAGGGAATCAAATAGTTAAATAGTTATGATTACTAAAACAACACTTGATTAAAATGATAGTTGTTTGCAACTATTGATGCAACTTACAAGATCATAGAGTCATGACTCATGTGAGTACTATGTTATTGAGAAGAGGAAGTGTACTTTTGGGTGAGTTTTCACAGCACCTTGATCATCCTCTATTAGTTTTTATCTGGGCTAAGTTAATCCTAGGATATATAGTGTAAAATAAATAAAATGATCAATTATCAATAATCTATGTGCTCTATACTATCAAATATATCCCAATTAATCATTCAATGAAAACAAAATGAAATCAACATTACTCTAGAATTTTACATAAGCAATGGACAAGTACGTGGATCTTGTCAAGGGGGCTAATTAAGGCCGCAGTTCCCTATAAAAATATAGTTTGCATACTAAATTAGGAAATATATTTAGAATGGAAAATTGATTAGTTGTCGCCTTTCAAATCTTGTAGAGTAGTCATGAACAAAACATAGACCCTAATTACAAAGTTGACAGTGTACATCTAGATTTAAACTCTACCAGAACAAGAAAAGTGAGGTGGGAAAAGTTCCTTCTCTATTCATGGAAATTGAACTCATGGCCACTCATTTATAAATTCCACCAATTAATATCTAGGTCAAACCAGTTTAAAAATCACATAATGTAATTTTAAGGAGAGTATTAATCTATAAAGAAATACCAACATTGAGATATGTCACAAGTCAAAGAGGAAGGACAAGGCATGAAACTGAAATTGCCAACCAACGATGTTAGTACAAGACTGAGAAAAAATTCTATGACATCAACCCAGACATTTGCAACCCAATACAAAGTACAAGATTGAAAAAAAAATTGTTGGGGGTAATGTCTTATAAACAACAATGCTAATACTATGACATCAACTGAGGAATTTGCAACCCAAAACTAGGTACAAGATTGGGAAAGATTTTTTTTGGGGGGTAATTGCTTATAAATATCCTTCGGCTGACAATGGTTAAGGTAAACGCTTTATAGCCTTCAAAGGAATTGGGATATGAAACTACAAAATCAAAGACAAGAATAACAAATTTAGCAAAGAAAAACTTTTTCCCCTCTCTATTCTTTAAGCCCGTCAAGTGAAAAACCCACAAGAGTGGTATATGCAGTCAAACTATGTCATCTGGCCTCGAGACCATCTTGAATTCTTTGGATACACATGAAATCGGGTGGAATGTGGACGATGTGTAGGATTTGAGAGCTAGGTTGTTGGAGATGAGATTTTGTCCCAGAGTTTACCGAAGCACATTGGGGTCCCGATCGCGGCCCCCCTAAGGCAACTTCGTACTCATCCATGGGGGAAATAATGGGAGCATTTAGTTGGTCGTATGTGTGAGGGGGGCCGCATATCCATTAATATACACCATGCCATTTAGCAGCAAGGTATAATAAAAATCTAACATTACATAAGTTCCAAATTGAAAGTGAAAACCTATTTTTTATTTGGGATTCTTTCCTCACCCATTTTTGTCAATATGAAGTATTTGCCCTATGTGGCTAGCCTAAGATTATGGCACATTATTAAGTAAGGAAGTAGAAAAGTAATCTCATATTTTTATGTGTTGTTGGTATCTAAACTAAATATAGGTGAGTCACTGAGAATTTATAGATTAAATTTAAAATATTAAAATTTTAATGAAAAATATATTTTTAAAATTTAATATAGGTGAGTTATTGATAATTTATAATTTATAGGTTAAATTTAAAATTTTAATGAAAAATATATTTTTTAAATTTTTAAATTTATTAAAGATAAAAATATGTAAATTCAATTTATAAGTGCAAAGTATTGATTTTCTCAATTTCATATTTTTCTCATATCTCAAATATAAAGGACTATTCCACTATCTCCATCCTTAAATATGTTTTCAATGGACATCTATATTGTAGCTTTGGCTTTGGCATTTTGCAAGGTACCTTATTTTGAAGCACTACTTAGATAGGGTGTAATATGTTATTGTTTAGTGTACATTAAGTGTCTTTCTTATGTAATCTAGTTATCTCTCTAGGGTCCCTTTTTATCCTACTTAACATTTAATTATATTATAAAAAATATTTATCATTTAAAAGATGGATTAAACACCATGTTGTAGTGAATATTCCATACAAATGAATTAAACACCATGTTGAAATGGTATTTCAATGTCGAATCAAGAAATTCAAAATTTGCAAAAAAACAATATTACTTATTAGATTAACATGGCTATGAATGGATGGAGCCATTTTTTCATTATCAAATGCAGTTGCTCAAACTATCAATAAAAAACATGGGTTAAGGTCATGACTGAGCTAGACACCTAATTGATGTATAGAGACTCCCTTGCAACTCAATTGTTTAGTTTATAGAGATGTACATACCATATCCTCATTTGGGTTTGAAACTTTGATCTCCAAGGAGAAAACTCATGTTTATCCATTAGGCCCGCATTGACACTAATAGTTTAAATTGATGTTGTATACAAAAGAATCCTAACACCATTAAAACCATTCATTCGTAAAATTTAATTAAGACAAATGTGGCAATAAAACACTTAAACAAGAACTACATTATTAACTCATATGTCATATTTCTCTTCATTTGTGTGCATTATCTTAGAATGTACCTTACCATTGAAGATTGTAAATATATACAACATTAATGATAACATCACATGATTTGCCATTTTAAATTCCTACACACATCCAATAAAGGAAATGGAGTGTTGTTTCAGAGATATAAAAATGTCCCATGGTCATTCATCTTCATATTCTAAGTAATTGTTGCTTTCATGTAGCCTATAAATATACCAATTTAAATTACGCAAAGTGAGGTAAAATCTATAAGTTATTATCTTTTCCCTGCCCCAAATTAAACAAGTTTGAGAAGAGTGTTTTGTATAAATTACAGATAAGCACATCAATTGTGGAATGGGAGTTTCGACCCCAAATTTATCATGGAGTTAGCTTAAATATTAATCTACCTACCTATTGTTCCAATATTATTTCTAGAAAGTTAGATCCCACTAAAATTAATCTTTAAGCTAACTCTACTTACTACATAATCAAAGATTAAAGAGGAAATGGTAACTTTCTAGCAAAAATACTCAATCATTATTATAGGCTAAGCAAGAGGCTTAGTGGGATCAATACTTGGGTTTAAAGCCATGAATGGTCCTTAACTTTCCTTATGCATTCCTCATGTAAAGTAATAATGTGGAAATGAGTAGCGAGAAGGATGTGAAAAATATCAACTTTAACAGGATTCCATCTTGTAGTTAAACATTTATTTTATGTTTTATAAATTTGTATGGTTTTTTTTTCAAAGAGGAACCAGAAATGAAAATAAAGAAACAACATATTAGGAAAATAAAACATAAATGAAACAAAATGATAGAACAAAGCGTTACAAGTGGTCCATGTTTTTTTTGTACTTTCATAATCACAACAACATAAATAAATATTAAATATTGCAGAAAAAAACTAAATATGATCTGGATTGGATCATTATATAATTTTAATCTATCTTGGTACTTTTTGGGTGGAAAAAATGGTTGGATTGGCTTACAAGGCCCATTTTAGTGGCAAGTCCTAGTGTGGAAATTTGGGATACATAACCTTCTCTAGCCATTTTGAGGCACCAAATGGTACTTTTTGGGATAAAAAATTTGTGAGCTCCAACCCCTTAATGTTCTTCTACACACCGAGACCTTTCCAATTGTTGGATTACTAAGAGCGGAGGGGGGGGTGAATCGGTAATAGTGTAATTATAATCTTTTTTCTCCAAATAATCCAAGTGTTATATCAATGTAGAATTATTATTCAATAATGAGCAATAAGAAATGAACAATCACACACATACATAGTACACCAGTGTTTTACGTGGAAACCCAAATCGGGAGAAAACCACAGAATGATTTTTCTTATGTGTCTTGAAGAATTACATTCATTGGAAGCACCAACTTCCTTTGTTTTCTAGATGCAACTGGAAGGAGGAAAAACCTCCTAGTTTCTCAGGATACAACCCGAGGGAAGCTCCAACTCCCTAATTCTCTGGCTAAAACTAGAAGGAGGCTACAACCCCCTATGTTCTCCGGCTACAACCACCTGCCCTTGCTCCCGTCCAACCACCCTGAAGTAGAAGTAGAATGATGGAACTACTGTCAACCTGTCACTGTGAGATATGTTGTTGTACAACTGTATCAACCTGTACCACTGACCTATATACAATCTATACAACTACCCTGTAATCAATCTGTAACTGAACTGAACATGTATATACAAAAATTATAACAGATACACGACCTGTAGTGTTTCATCCCACGTATGTGCGCTCCCTATCTATTATGTAGCCCGCGTATGTACGCTACCAAACTATTATGAAACCTGTGTATGCCTTCTGAAAACTAGGGTTTCCTTTTCTTGAAAACTTCTAACCTTCTGTAAATTCTTTCACATAGATCTGTAACCTGTCACTGTATCCAGACTGTAATTGTACCATGTGCATGCATCCTCATATATAACCTTTAATCAAGGAAAGTATGTCTCTCTCTAGTCATGTGTCATATAGGTATGTGTAATCATGAACAAGTATAGTATCCCTCACATGATCTTAGTCATCAACCCCTTTCTGATGTTTAATCTCTCAATACATCAACTACTACACAAATACAAGCTCTCAACCTGTTAGCGATATTTCTTGTACGGGGGTTAGAATGCAAAAGAATGGGTTAAAAACCCACTTGTCCTAAGTTTTGGGTGATAATACGCCCGTGGTAAGCAACGAGCAAGTTTGAGCGGCAACGATTCGCACTCCCGGATCAACGGCGCATATTGGATTCCAGACCCCCCTGCCTTTCTACCTT
>ML815877.1:59692-77080 GCA_009831015.1 Picea engelmannii | reverse complement strand
CGTGGGCCCTTCTCCCATTATGTCATCCTCCATAACTGCCTTTCCCCCGCTGCTGTGTGTCATCTATCCTCCTCCACTCTTTCGTCCAGGTGGCCCCCTCTCTGTTGCATCGTCCACTCACCACCTACCACGTGTCCCTTTCCCTCCACGTCAACCTACCACTAAGATGCATCCATTACATTTACCCTCTTGCCTCCTACGCTTATTCCTTTCGCCATGTGTATTTCCTATAACCTCTCTCGCCCCCTCATCTTTCCAGGCCTCGCCCTCATAGTCCTACGCCACCACTTCTGTTATGCACCCCATCCTTCGCACTTGCCTCCACGCCTATTCGTTAAGCCATTAAGTTATTCCAGGTGGCAACGCGAGGAGTCTTCCATATCCCAAGGTGCTGAGTTGGTCAGGTCGCCCTCAATCCCCGTGAAGCAGTTATTGAGGCGGTTGGTGGTGGTTAGACATCGTCTCCGCCATAATGGGAAAGTCCGGCAATGAATTAAAGGCACGCCGATTCACCGATGAAACTATCAGAAGATCGTTCGTGTCTTCCATAATTTGCACGACCATTCAAGGATTGTGGTTGCAGATTGTCAGAAGCCATGCAGACACAAAGCTTTCAATGCTGCGCCTCAATTTTGTTGTTGTTACTAGTTTGAGTATATGTAGGCGTTTTCGCCATTTTTGTATCTATCGATGGTAGAGCTGAGCTCCCGACGGTAAAGTTTCAACAAACATTCTGGTTTCCTGGTTATGTATCTGTGTTTGAGACTTCTTGGTTTATGAAAAACAATTCTTCTTTTCCATCTATGTTTCATCTCATGCCAGAGAGTTCACAGTCGAAGGATTCGCGTGGATTGTTGCGATTTTGTTATGATAAAGGATTTGTTGTGACATTATTGTATTCTCTGGTATCTGTGTTTGAATGTAAAAGGATTTTGCGTTCGGATGCTTTCTTCTCCAGTCTGTTACAAAGTGGATGTTTATGATAGACTTTCACACTCTTCTCATGCAAGTCTTCCCCCTACTCACCCTTTATTACAACTCACTGTTTGAAGTTTATCAAGACCTCATTCGTCCATGCATGCCTGGCCTAGTTTCTGAGTTGAGACGATATTGTTCTGAGTTTTTATTCATTTGATCACCCCTTTAAACAAATTGTGACATTAAACTGTTGGGCGTCGGGCTCTGCTCCTGCAAGCAATCCAGGAGTGACTTCTGCCACCAACATTTCTGGCGTCGTTGCCGGGGACGAAGTTGAATATTTTCCCTGGGATTGAACGACAAAGATTAAGCTGATTCTGAAGGTGCATCAGATATCAGAACTTGAAGATTTCTACTGTGCACCTAGCGACTCCATTGTGACGAACCCGTTGGATTAGTCGTGGCTTCCGGCAGCAGACACACGCGGTCCCATCCACAACTGCCTCTGGCTACAACTGAAGAAAATCTGGAGGTGATTCTCAGAAAAGGAAAGGCTCCTCAAGGAGAAAGCTTCGCCTCCGAATCAGGTATTTTCCCACCTCCTTCCGTAAAAACTCCATTTTCTTACTCTCATCTTTTGAGTCGTCCTCCCTCTGAGGTTTCTCGTTTCTTGAGTTTCGGGAGTGTTCCTGCTGAGTTTTCTCCTCCTGGTCTAGTATCAGAGGGAGAGATCCTTGTCACTCCCCCTTCCTTGGAAGTTGTGCCTCAGTACAGACCTCAGGCCTCAGAAGGTTTCACTACTCCTCCTTTTATTTCCACTACTGCACAGAGAGAAGCAGCTACACATTCAAGTCCCTTGGACCTCTCTCTGTTTTTCCCGTCGTCCCCTTCGAGGACCTCTTTTCCTACATCTCCCATTCACACTCCTTCTCCTCCAAGTTCTCCTCCACCTAATATCCCTATGGTTGGTGCTAATCCCCCTCTAAATAGAATGGATTCCATAGTCGTCGCTAGATATGCTCCCTTAATCCTACCCCATCCTATGAACCCTCTCCCTGCAGGAGACTACTTGAAGTACATGCCCAAGTTCACTGGGGAAGGGGACATAACTGCAGAAGAGCACCTGGCTGCTTTCTACAGTTATGCAGACAATTTGAACATTGAAAATGAAGATGTTTGGATGAGAGTCTTTGTTCAAATCTTGGATGGTGAAGTTAGGAAGTGGTTCAGGGGACTGGCCCCCGGATCTATTGCTGGAATTGAAGCCCTGGATACTATTTTCCTGAGGCAGTGGGGAGATAAGAAAGATTACATATATTACATGATAGAGTTTGGGTCTCTGAAGAAGATGGAAGGAGAGTCTGTCTCTGACTTCTCCAAAAGATTTAATAAAATGTATAACAAGATCCCTGCAGAGATTAAACCCTCAGAGGCCTCTGCCCAAATTTCTTATGTCGGTGCATTTGACCCTGATTTCTGCCTTTTATTGAGAGAAAGAAGAGCTACCTCCTTAACTCAAATGCAAGATGCAACTATAGAGGTGGAATCCAACATATTGGCAGCTGACAGACTGAGAAACAGGGCCGACGCAGACAAAAGAAAGGGAAAATCGGAAGCCCCAACTTCCGGCCCATCACTGCCTCACCCCCAAGTAAATGAGTTGACCCAAGTTATGAACTTTCCGAAAGAAGATATGGAGAGATTGAAAGTGGAAAGAAAACAAATGAACAAGGGCCCTCAGAACACCGAGAACATAGCAGGTTTTAGAAGGCCAAACCATTTCGCTCCTCCAACTATGCACAAAGAGAAGGAAAGAGACAGAGACGACCAAAGAGTTCAGGCTCCCTTCCAGAACAATTTTGTGGCCGATGAAGAAGAAGGAGAAACAGACGAGCCTGAGCCTAAAATCCACTATTTAGAAGTCACTCCCCCTTTCCCTCATCTAACTCAGGAAGCATACGAGGAGTCTCTCATGAACAGTCAGCTGAATGAATTGAGCAAAGGAGACAAGTTTAGTAGTGGTCGAGGCAGGTATAACCTGAGATCCGATAAGAAGGCAGTAGCACCTGATGTTCCGGAGCAGTCCACTAGAGCAAAGAAGCCTGTTGATGAGGCAGTAGACGCTTATAGAGGTAAGAAGGCCCAACCCCTCTCTCCCATTGTCCAAAATCATGTTCCTGAGATTAGAGAAATTCTAAAGCTTACACCTTCTTTTAATTTCGAGCATGAGGTTCAAAAGATCAGAATCCATGTACCCCTCACCGAGCTAATTAAACATGGAGAATTCAAAAAGTGTTTCTCTGACCTTTTGAAATCTGAAGCCTCAAGCCCTTCCACAGACTTCATAAACCTCCAAGATGAAAAGCTAGCAGTTGTCCTAGGCCCCATGGTAGAAGACAGAGATGACTCATTCCCTCCCTTCTACACCTCCCTGAACATACATGACAAAACACTGCACAACTGTTTGATGGATTCAGGGGCCTCTCACAACCTCATGCCCAAAACCGTCATGGAAGAATTAGGACTGGAAGTCACCCGAGCCTATCATGACCTCTATTCTTTTGACTCCAGGAGAGTGCAATTCTTGGGAGTTATCAAGGACCTGGTAGTCTCTTTGTTTCAGCTGCCCATGAAAAGTATGGTCATGGATATTGTGGTAGTTGATGTTCCCCCCAAGTTTGTCATGCTGTTGTCAAGGTCTTGGATTAAGAGACTTGGAGGGACGTTACAGATGGACCTCACATATGCCACCATTCCAGTCTTCGGAGGGGAACATAGGAGATTATACAGAGAAGCCCAGCTAGCCTACATTGTCAGTGATGAAGCAAACCCCACTAATCACCCCATCTTTGCACTTGACACTGGCTTAGGGTCTAGCTTGTTACAGGTCACTGAGACTCCTGAGGCCCCTTTGCAGATCAGAAAGCAGCCCATTCTTAATTAGGAGATGCCTCCTCCAACCACCTCTGTTTGGAAGATGTTCTTTGATGGAGCTTCTTCCAGCATAGGTGCAGGTGCCGGAGTGGTATTCAGATCCCCTTCTCAAGAGACCATATCTCTATCATACAAGCTGGAATTTGAAGTCACCAACAACGTGGCAGAGTATGAAGCCCCGGTTCTGGGATTGAGAGTTGCACAAAAAATGGGAATAAGGGAGATGGTTGTATTCAGAGATGCATAATTGATAGTCCAGCAGGTCAAAAATGTCTATCAGGCCAAGCACCCTCATCTCAAGAATTACAGGAACGAGGTATGGGATCTAATTGACAGTTTCTTCCTGGATTTCAACATCTCTTTCATTCCAAGGGAAGAAAATGCTCCAGCCGATTTTCTAGCTTTCTCAGCTAGTTTGTTCGAGGTTCCTGTGCTGCCCACTGTCAAATCTGATGTCGAGATAAGATACAGACCCTCTGTACCAGACAATGTCAGACATTAGAAGGTATTTGAAGATGATCAGGAGATCGAAAAGTTCCTCCAATCCATTGATGACTTTTCTACGTCACACATAGATGAGGATCCTGACGTGGAAGGTGACCCTCACCCTGAGGAATTCTTGAATGAAATTGCTAACCACCAGATTATTCAACTACTGAGCAATCACATACCAAGAGGTCTGATCCCATTAGAAAGATTGTTCGATGGGAATGATGTGGCAGTGAGGGGGAGAGTCTCAGGTGATGATGCTGATATAGCTGAGTGCAACATAGGCACACCAGAGGAGCCCAAGTTTATCAAGTTATCGAGGAGCTTGACCGAAGAATAGAGGGATGAATATACTGAGTTGCTGAAGGAGTTTGATGATGTGTTTTCATGGACCTACGAAGACCTCAAGACGTATGACACATCAGTCATTGAACACAAGATCCCACTAAAAGCAGAGGCTAGGCCGTTCAAGCAGAAGCTGAGATAGATAAATCCCATGCTGTTACCTGTCATGGAGAGAGAGGTGAAGAAGCTGCTGGATGCCCAAATCATTGTCCCCTTGAGATACTCCGACTGGGTAGCCAATTTGGTCCCAATGAGGAAGAAGAATGGAGAAATCAGACTCTGTGTCGATTTCAGGAACCTGAACAAGAGCTCAAGGAAAGACAATTATCCCCTGCCCAACATGGAACACATATTGCAGAAGGTCACTGGTGCATCTAGGATATCCATGATCGATGGTTTTTCTGGCTACAATCAGATATCAGTCATGCCTGAGGACAGAGAAAAGGCAGCCTTCACCACTCCTTGGGGCACATTCATGTATGCCAAAATTCCATTTGGATTGATGAATGCAGGAGCCACATTCCAGCGAGCCATGGACATAGCCTTCATCGGGGAAAAAGATAAGTTTGTGGTGATTTACCTAGATGACATAACAGTCTTTTCCAAGACTGATAAAGAGCACCGCTACCATCTGAGGAGAGTTTTTTTGAAGTGTCGCAGGTTTGGCCTTTCCCTGAATCCCAAGAAATCATTATTTGTTATGCAAGAAGGGAAACTATTAGGCCATATAGTGTCAGCAGAGGGAGTAAGGATTGATCATGACAGGGTAGAAGCAATTCAGACCCTGTCACTTCCCAAATCTAAGAAGGAAGTTCAGGCCTTCTTGGGGAGGATAAATTTTCTGAGGAGGTTTGTTTCAAATTTTGCCGAGCTGGTGAAACACATCACAGCCATGCTCAGGAAAGGGAATGAAGTAAAATGGACTGCTGAACCCAGGGAATATTTTGCCCAAATAAAGAAGGCGTTGACTGAGGCTCCTGTGCTAATCAGTCCTAATTATTCTAAAGATTTTCTGATATTTTCTTTTGCTTCCTGTGATACAGTAGCGGCAGTTTTGTTGCAGAAAAATGACCAAGGACGAGAACATCTTGTTGCTTTCTTTAGCAAAGCACTAAGGGATGCAGAGCTCCGGTACGAGATCATGGAGAAGCAGGCTTATGCCTTGGTGAAAGCTCTCAAAGATTTCAGAGTCTATGTCTTGCATTCAAAGATCACTGCATATGTCCCTTCATCTTCTGTGAAGGACATTCTTGTACAGCCTGACATAGACGGAAAAAGAGGTAAATGGATCGCCAAGATCCTAGAGTTTGATCTCGAGATTAAGCCCACCAAGCTGATAAAGGGGCAAGGCTTAGCCAAGTTGCTAGCTGAATCAAATTGCAGGGCCTTGGGAATCAATTTCATCAATGAGCAAGCAGAGTCATCCAACAGGAGTTCCCAAAGCACTGTACCACTAGCAGCATGCACCTGGTACAAGGATATCTTGTACTTTCTGTAAGAATTAAAGCCTCCTGATGGATTGGGGAAAATTAAAGCCAGAGCCTTAAAGCTCAAAGCGGTCAGGTATTGCCTCATTGACCAAACCTTGTATTGGAAAGACCCCCTGGGGGTATTACTAAGGTGTCTAGACCCACAGCAGGCCCAGAAGGTTATGATCGATTTCCATAGTGGTCTCTGTGAAGGTCATCATTTTTGGAAGACCACAGCTCACAAGATCCTCCAGGCGGGATACTATTGGCCCACCTTATTTTCTGATGTCTGCAGGGAAATCAGAGCTTGCATTAAATGCCAAAAATTCTCAGGGAAGCAACAGCTCAAATCTCTGCCATTAAAACCTGTGGTAGTTTCAGCACCCTTTCAGCAGTGGGGATTGGATTTCATCGGAGAAATTCAACCTCCCTCAAGTGGCCAGCACCATTGGATTTTGACTGCGACCGACTACTTCACCAAATGGATAGAAGCTGTCCCCACCAGAAGCACTTCTCACAAGGTAATCATCAACTTCCTGGAAGATATTATATCCAGATTTGGTTTCCCCAGCATAATCGTTAATGATAATGCCTCTCCCTTTCGGTCTGAGCCTCTGGTCAAATTCTGTGAACAGTTCCAGATTGCACTGATTCACTCCACTCCCTACTATCCTCAAGGAAACGAACTGGCAGAATCCTCCAATAAAATCCTAATCAAGCTTATCAAGAAGCTACTGGAGGACAATAAAAGGGCCTGGGACTCAAAGCTCAAATTTTCTCTCTGGGCTGATTGGGTGACAACAAAGAAATCATTGGGCATCTCGCCTTTCCAACTGGTTTATGGAATAGAGGTCGTTTTCCCCACTCATCTCGCCTTACTTGTGGCAAATCTCCTCCAGGACTTTGAAGGAGAACCTAACCATGTGCTCAGAAGAATTTATCAAATGGTGGAAGTACAACAGATCAGAGAACAGGTCATGGACAGAGCCTACAATCATCAGCAGAAGATCAAGCAGGCTTTTGACAGGAAGAACAAAAAGAAGGAATTTGAGCAGGGTGATTTGGTGCTCAAATGGGATGCACCCAGGTAGGAAAAGGGAAAACACAGTAAATTTTATGCCCTCTGGTTCGGGCCTTTCAAGATCCTTGAAGTTTTTGCAAACAATACTTACAAGTTGCAGGATCTGGAGGGCAAAGAAGTTTCCAGCAGCCCAGTAAATGGGCATTTCTTAAAAAAGTGTTTTCTGTGAGCCACAGATGGCTCTTTTTGTTTTGTTTTGTAAATATTGTTTCTGTTTTTGTTTTCTGGACTCATAAATGACTCCATAGCCCAACAACAAAGGCACCGAATCTGCAAAAGAGTTCTTAGAGCATCACAGGGACGACTCTATCCCCCATGGAGCCAAATGTTAGCGATATTTCTTGTACGGGGGTTAGAATGCAAAAGAATGGGTTAAAAAACCACTTGTCCTAAGTTTTGGGTGATAATACACCCGTGGTAAGAAAAGAGCAAGTTCCAATGGCAGCGATTCGCGCGCCCGGATCAACGGCGCATATTGGATTCCGGACCCCCCCTGCCTTTCTACCTTTAAGCGGGGGGGGGGTGTCCGGAATCGGGGGCGCACCTCTCCAATGGTCCAGATCAGCGCACCCGGATCAACAGCGATAAAGGCAATTCTGGACCCCCCCCCCCCACCTTTCTACCTTTAAGCGGGGGGGGGTCCGGAACCATGCACATAGCTTTTCGACGGCCTGGATCGACGCACCTGGATCAACGGCGCTAGGACAATATTGTCCTTCTCAGCTGCCCTATGATTAGCCAGCGTGGGCCCTTCTCCCATTATGTCATCCTCCATAATTGCCTTTCCCCCACTATCGTGTGTCATCTATCCTCCTCCACTCTTTCGTCCAGGTGGCCCCCTCTCTATCGCATCGTCCACTCACCACCTGCCACATGTCCCCTTCCCTCCACGTCAACCTACCACTAAGATGCATCCATTACATTTACCCTCTTGCCTGCTACGCTTATTCCTTTTTCCATGTGTCTTTCCTATAACCTCTCTCGCCCCCTCATCTTTCCAGGCCTCGCCCTCATAGTCCTACGCCACCACTTCTGTTATGCGCCCCATCCTTCACGCTGGCTTCCATGCCTATTCGTCAAGCCATTCAGTTATTCCAGGTGGCAACGCGAGGAGTCCTCCATATCCCAAGGTGCTGAGTTGGCCAGGTCGTCCTCAATCCCCGTGAAGCAGTTATTGAGGCGGTTGGTGGTGGTTAGACATCGTCTCTGCCATAATGGGAAAGTCCGGCAATGAATTAAAGGCACGTCGATTCGCCGATGAAACTGTCAGAAGATCATTCGCGTCTGCCATAAGTTGCACGACCATTCAAGGATTGCGGCTGCAGATTGTCAGAAGTCATGCAGATGAAAAGCTTTCAATGCTACGCCTCGATTTTTTTGTTGTTACTAGTTTGAGTATATGTAGGCGTTTTCGCCATTTTTGTATCTATCGATGGTAGAGATGAGCTCCCGACGGTAAAGTTTCAACAAACATTCTAGTTTCCTGGTTATGTATCTGTGTTTGAGACTTCTTGGTTTATGACAAACAGTTTTTCTTTTCCATCTATGTTTCATCTCATGCCAGAGAGTTCACAGTCGAAGGATTCGCGTGGATTGTTGCGATTTTGTTATGATAAAGGATTTGTTGTGACATTATTGTATTCTCTGGTATCTTTGTTTGAATGTAAAAGGATTTTGCGTTCGGATGCTTTCTTCTCCAGTCTGTTACAAACCGAATGTTTATGATAGACTTTCGCACTCTTCTCACACAAGTCTTCCCCCTACTCACCCTTTATTACAACTCACTGTTTGAAGTTTATCAAGACCTCATTCGTCCATGCATGCCTGGCCTAGTTTCTGAGTTGAGACGATATTGTTCTGAGTTTTTCTCCATTTGATCACCCCTTTAAACAAATCGTGACATTAAACTGATGGGCGTCGGGCTCTGCTCCTGCAAGCAATCCAGGAGTGACTTCCACCACCAACACAACCATATACAATAAAAACCCTTAGCCATATGCCAAGAAATACAAGATATCCCTCACAAGAAGTATCAATGATGAACATACCAGCACTGTAATTATGTAGATATGACTTATGCAGAAGATCACATGTAGCGACTAGTCTTTCTAGGGAGAATCCTCAAATCTCCACTGTCATTGCTCATGCATACATAAAAATCCAACTATTCATAGAAATAAGACATACCTTTTGAACCAATGGATGGATCTGATGTATCTAAGCACTTTAGACCTTCCTGAGAGCTTTATCTTAGAATCTAGAACCTCTGCATCTTCATCTTCTCAAGTTTTCATGACTTTATTAGCATGTATTCTCCCTATACATAGACAGCCCGCGTACTGTACGCACCCTATACACAGACGAATCGCGTATACACATTATATACACAGACAACCCATGTATGCACCAGAAAATAGGGTTTTCTGTAAATCTGAGAATTTCGTCATCAACCCTTTGTGCTACCTCAGACGTTCACCACTCCAGATGTATCCACAAGTATTTACAAGAATATTTACACAAGAAAATAGATATACAATATGTACAAGTATGTTTTATGAGTGAGCTTTGTCTCTTATTTATATCTTCATGTAGCCTTAAACTTTCCTTATTTTAGGGATTCTTCATTTAAAATAATTTTTTTTTGAAAATCACTTTGACTCTTGGGGGCTTCTATAAGACTCATGAGGGTTCTCCGACTTCATATGGTCATAACTCTCTAACCATGAGGATTTATGTGACGTTCCACATACCACCAGAAATAGCATGACAATCACTATCCATCTGGGATAGTTTTACTCACAAATTCACTATCCTTCATCTCATTATTCCTCAAATAAGCATGGGTTCTCTCACTCCGTAACGCATCTTCCCATGAGGTCTTTCACCATAAGGGAACCACTTTGGATTTCATCCATTTTTACTTCTTATCAACCATGACAAGACAATAATGTATCATATTTACATCAAACAATCTTGGGTCCATTACCCAAACCTTGTGCTACGGGGCTCTCTTCAAGGATTGACATCAATGACAACCAACATTAATCAACAATACCCCCCTTTAGCATTGATGGCAACACTCTGATGCAATATTGAAATCATATCACTCATGCTCCCCCTTGAACCATGCCTCTATCCTCTGTATCTGATAAATTTTCTCCCCCTGGAACCATGCCTCTGTCCTTTGCCTCTTTCCTCTACATTTGATAAATCTCTCCCCCTTTGTCATCAATGGCAAAGGTATTTTTCCATCCGAGGTTTCTCCCCCTGACTAAATTGTCCTCTTATGGTGCTTCCTCGTGTAAATCTAAGACATATAATATAAGCATTCAAAAAGCATTCATTTTGGAGTAGAAATAACTCCAAGTCTCTGGCAAAGATATTCAAAGGATTCTCGTGGAAGTGGTTTTGTGAAGATGTCTAGCACTTGTTCTTTTGTGCCCACATACTCAACTCTAATGTTATTTTCTGCAACCTGCTCCCGTAGAAAGTGATACTTGATTGGAATGTGCTTCGTCTTGGAGTGCATCACTGGGTTCTTCAAGATACTAATGGTGCTTGTATTATCACAATAGATTGAAATGGGCTCATCATACTCAACCTGTATATTTGTCAGAGTTTGTTTCATCCAAAGAACCTGTGTACAACATGATGTTGTTGCAATATACTTTGCCTCGACTGTAGATAAAGATATTGATGATTGTTTCTTGCTTATCCATGATACCAAACACTCACCTAAGTAGAACGCTGCTCCACTGGTGCTTCGTCGGTCATCAATACAACCTGCCCAATCTGCATCAGTGTAGGCAATAAGTGATATATCTTTTCCTTTTGGATACCATAATCCAAACTCTTATGTTCCTTCGAGATATCTAAAAATCCTCTTTACTGCTAATACATGTGATTCCTTTGGTGCTTCTTGAAATCGTGCCACCTATCCAACTGCCTACATTACATCTGGTCTAGATGTTGTCACATATAGTAGACTACCAATCATTGACCTATATTGCCTATGATCTGTAGACTTTGAATCATCATCTTTGCTGCAATTGGTTTGCATGGGAGTGATAACTAGTTTGCAATCTTCCATTCCGAACCTCTTTAGCATTTCTCTGATATACTTGGTTTGAGAAATAAAAATTCCTTGGTTTCTTTGATATATCTGAAGTCCCATCAAGAAAGATAGTTCTCCAAGTAATGACATTTCAAATTCATTCTTCATATCTTTTGCAAATTTTTGGCTTAGCCCGTCATCATCACTACCAAAAATAATATCATCAACATAAACTTCAATTAATAAAATATTACCTTGACTAACCTTGATGTAGAGGTTGTTGTCTGCACTTCCTTTTCTGAACCCTGCCTGTTGTATATACTTATCCAGTCTAGAGTACCATGCTCTAGGAGCTTTTTTTAGACCATACAAGGCCTTCTTTAATTTACACACATAATATGTGTTCTCTGGAAGTTGAAATCCTTCTGGTTGTTCAATGTAGACTTCTTCTTCAAGTTCCCCATTCAGAAAAGATTATTTTACGTCCATCTGATACACTTTAATATTTTTGGAGCATGCATAAGCTAAAAGAAAATGGATTGCTTCCATTTTGGAAACTGGGGAAAATGTCTCTTCAAATTCGATTCATTCAATCTATGCATATCCTTTACATACCAATCTAGCTTTGTTCCTTGTAACCTGTCCATTTTCATTCAATTTATTCCTGAAGACCCACTTTGTGTTGATCACATTCTTATTATTTGGTCTTGGAACCAGTTCCCAAGTGTCAATTTTCTCTATTTGATCCAATTCTTCTTTCATTCCCTTATTCCAAAATTCATCCTTGTTGGCTTCTTCAAAACAGTTTGATTCAATTGTAGATAAGAGTGCTAGGTGTGTTTGTTCTGGTGAATGGATTTTTCTTCTAGTCTCAACTCCTGCATCTTTATTTCCAATAATCTAATCTGAAGGATGATTCTTCTGTACTCGTTTTCTAGGTGTCTTTGGAGATACTTGTTGAACTTTCTCTTATGTTTCTATTGAATTTTCTTCATCTTCCTCTTCTACTTCATCTTCTACTTCTTCTTCGAAAAGTTGTTCCATTGATTTGTTTTCTTCTTCCTTTGATTATGGTTTGCCTGTTTCATCAATTGTTACGTTGATGCTTTCCACAACTTTGTTCAATATCAGATTGTAACACTTGTATGATTTCCTTGTACCTGAGTAACCAATAAGTAATCATTTGTCCACATGAGATTCAAACTTTCTCATTCTACCATCTTCTCTTTTGATGTAGCATTTGCTTCCAAAAACTCAGAAGTGTTTCACATTTGCTGGTCTTCCTTTCCATAGCTCGTAGGGAGTTTTATCGGTGTTGTTTCTGCGCATTACTTTGTTTTGAATGTGAACTATTGTATGCATTGCCTGTGTCCAAAATATATCTGTCAATTTGGAATCCATTAGCATTGTTCGAGCCATTTCTTGTATTGTCTTATTCTTTCTTTCAACAACTCCATTCAGTTGAGGTTTCCTAGCAACGGAGAATTGTCTTTTTATTCCATGACTTCTACAGTAGTCCATAAATTCCTTTGAAGTGAACTCTCATCCATTATCAAATCTCAAGCATTTGATTCTTGAATCCAACTCATTTTCAACCATTTCCTTGTAGATCTTGAAGTTTTCAAAAGATTATGACTTGTTGTTGAGAAATCAAACTGGATTCATTCTTGTAAAATCATCAAATAATAACATAAAGTATCTCTCACCTTTTAATCCCTTTGTTGTAGTTGGTCCAACTAGATCAATATGCACAATTTCCAGTGGTGTTGTTGTTGAATATTCCTTTGATTTGAACGTGGTCTGTTTTCTTTCCTTGCTGACAATGCTTGCATAAAGTGTTGGTTGGTTTCGTTATATGGGGCATTTCTTTGACTGCTTCTCTTTTGTTGACTTTGACAAGGTTATAAAAATGCATGTGACCCATTCTTCTTTTCCATAACCAACTTTCATCTTCCTTTCCTAGACAACACTTTTCATTTCCAATTTCACTTAACACATATATGTTGTTTGAAGTTCTTGCAGCTGTACCGACCAATTTCCCTGAACCTTCTCTTCTTATCTCACACTTTTGTGAATCAAAAGTAACTTTATGACCTTGGTCACACATTTGACTCACACTTAGAAGATTATGTTTCATATCTTCTACCAGTAAAACATTTTGTGTCTTTTAATTCTTGTTCCCAATTCGAACTATGCCTTCTCTAATGATTTTGGTTGAATTATCATTTCTGAAGGAGACTGATCCATTTATTTCCTTTCACAATGTAAGAAATTTGTCTCTATCACCTGTCATGTGTTTTGAACACCCACTGTCAACATACCAACCGTGTTTCTTATGCTTAGCTTGTAGAGCGACTGTGCATTCTTCATTGATATATTGATCTTTCTTTCTTATCCATGTCATTTTCTGAGGTTCTTGTCTGTGACCGTTGAGGTTCCTTAGGAGGGACTGTCATTCTGCAATCTTTGGCCACGTGTCCAAAATTTTTACATTTGTAACATTCCACTTCAGTGCTCAAAGATTAAAACCTATTGTAACTTCTTCTTTTTGTTTCACTAGGTCTTCTTGAATAACCCCTTTGTGTATGACTCTCAAAGTTGTTATTTTTCCTGTTGTTAGCTCTACAATTCATAGCTTTATGTCCAAAATTATTACATGCATATAACATAAACCAAAAAATATAGTTTGATACCTGGGAGTTGAAGATCTTCTGAAAGGAGGTGCTCTTATGAATCCTTATTCTTCTTGATGCCTATCTGTCTGTTGTTGATTCTGAAATCTGAATCTTCTCGATGGAGGAGTGTCCCTGTAATCTTCCTTGTATATATTCTTATCCCCTTTGATTGTTTCTGCATAGCTTTTGGGATTTGTTTCTTGCTCTGTTGTTTTGGAGCTTGATCCCTTTTCTATCTGACTGTATCCAAGTCCAGACTTATGAAGATGATATTTTTTACTGTTGATAATGTCATCCAGAACTTTTGAGCTATTCTGCATATTTTTCTTTTGAATATCTTTTCTTAGTGTGACAATCTCTGCTTCCAAGTTTCCAATGATCTTGTCCTTTTCTTCTAGTTGTTCTTTGAGTGCTTCTTCAATTCTTTTATCTTCTTCTATTTTAACCTTCAATTTTGTGATCATTTGTTCTAGTTCTCGAGTGTTTTTTTTTCTTGTCTAGTTCTTCTTGTAGTTTCTTGTTTTTCTTCTTTTCTCTTCAGATAACTTCTATGGCACACATTAATTCTTCTTGATAGTCAACTTCTACCTCTTAAATTTCTTCTTCGACTTCTTCATATCCTTCTTTGGCTTCTTCATATTCTTCTTCGGAGTCTTCTTTGTCAGAATCTTTTACTGCCATGAATAGAACTCTTCCTGTCTCACTGTCACTGATTTCATCTTCATCTGATGATGAGATGTCTTCTTTGATGCATAATCTTTTCTTGAAATATTTCTGTGTAGTTCATTTGCATTTATATGTGTGTTTTCCTTTTGATTAACCTTCAGCATTTCTCTTTTTATTATGAGGACATTTGTTAGCAAAATGACCAATACCATCACAATTAAAACAAATTAAAGGAATCTTACCTCTATACCTACTGTCGGTTCCCTTGTTCACTCTTTTGATGAAGTTGGCCACTTCTTCATCATCTTCCAAGACATCATTGTTGTTGCTATATCCTTCTTGTTCCTTTTTCTTTTGCTTTGATCTTTTGGATGCTTTGAAGGCTTCTTCTTTTACATCTGGATTTTCCTATTCAGTTCTCATTTCATATGTTGTGAAGATTCCATGCAGTTCGTCCATGCTTATTGAGTTTAGATTTGATCTTTCTTATAGTGCTGATATCTTAGGGTTGAATATCATAGGAAGAGATCTTAGTACCTTTTGAACAATTACAGATTCTTTGCTTTATTCTCCCAATCCTTTGATTGCATTTATTGTTTAATCGAATCGTAAGAAGTAGGTTGCGATATCTTCATCTTCCTTCATTTTTAGTTGTTCGAAAGGACCTCTGTAAGTTTGAATCTTTGCTTCTTTGACTTTTGTATCTCCTTCATAATTTTTTCGAAGTTTGTCCCAAATATCTTTAGTGGATTTACAGTGTGCAACTTTGGTGAATTACATATTACTGAGACCCTTCAAAAGTGCATTTGTGGCTTTGGAATTATTCTCACCGAGTTTTACCGCTTTGTCATTTGTTGGTGGAACTGTTGGTGTTGTGTATCCATCTACAATTGATTGCCAAACTTGAAATCTCTGTGCTTGTATATATGTCTTCATCCTTATGCTCCAAAAGGCATACTTCTGTCCATCAAATTGAGGTATTCCATTTTTGTATAAGTCGGTACTCTCCATGATCTACATTTCAATGGTTAAATTGATTTTTGAAGGAACCTGCTCTGAAACCAATTGTTGAATTACTGAGAGGGGGGGTGAATCAGTAATAGCGTAATTATAATCTTTTTTCTCCAAATAATCCAAGTGTTATATCAATGTAGAATTATTATTCAATAATGATCAATAAGAAATGAACAATCACACACATACACAGTACACCAGTGTTTTATGTGGAAACCCAAATCGAGAAAAAACAACGGAATTCTTTTTCTTATATGTCTTGAAGAATTACATTCATTGGAAGCACCAACTTCCTTTGTTTTCCAGCTGCAATTGGAAGGAGGCTCCAACGTCCTAGTTTCTCAGGCTACAACCTGAGGGAAGCTCCAACTCCTCAATTCTCTGGCTACAACCAGAAGGAGGCTACAACCCCCTATGTTCTTCGGCTACAACCACCAGTCCTTGCCCTGTCCAACCACCCTGAAGTAGAAGTAGAATGATAGAACCACTGTCAACCTGTCACTGTGAGATATGTTGTTATACAAGCATATCAACCTATACCATTGACCTGTATCCAATCTATGCAACTTCCCTGTAATCAATTTGTACCTGAATTGAACATATATCTACAAAAATTATAACAGATACGTGACATGTAGTGTTGCATCTCACGTATGTACACTCCCTATCAGTTATGCAGCCCACATATGTACGCTACCAAACTGTTATGCAACCTGCATATGCCTTCTGAAAACTAGGATTTCCTTTTCTTGAAAACTTCTGACCTTCTATAACTTCTTTCACATATATCTGTAACATGTCATTCTATATAGACTGTAACTGTACCATGTGCATGCATCCTCATATATAACCTTTACTCAAGGCAAGTATGTCTCTCTCTAGTCATGTGTCATATAGGCATGTGTAATCATGAACAAGTATAGTATCCCTCACATGATCTTAGTCATCAACCCCTTTCTGATATTTAGTCTCTCAATACATCAATTACTAAACAAATACAAGCTCTCAACCATGTAACATAAAAACCCTTAGCCATATGCCAAGAAATACAGATGTGCCTCACAAGAAGTATCAATGATGAACATACCAACACTATAATTCTGTAGATATGACTTATGCAGAAGATCACATGTAGCCACTAGTCTTTCTAGGGAGAATCCTCAAATCTCCATTGCCATTCCTCATGCATACATCAAAATCCAACTATTCATAGAAATAAGACATACCTTTTGAACCAATGGATGGATCTGATGTATCTGAGCACTTTAGACATTACTAGGAGCTTGATTTCAGAATCTAGAACCTCTTCATCTTCATCTTATCAAGTTTCCATGACTTTATCAGCATGTACGCTCCATATACACAGACAGCCTGCGTATTGTACGCACCCTATACACAGACAACTTGCGTACTGTATGCACCCTATACACAAACAACTCACGTATAGGCACCCTATACACATACAGCTCGTGTATGCACCAAAAAATAGGGTTTTCTGTAAATCCAAGAATTTCTCCACCAACCCTTCATGCTACCTCAAACATTCGCCACTTCAGATGTATCCACAAGTATTTACAAGAAGCTTTACATAAGAAAATAGATATACAATATGTACAAGTATGTTTTATGAGGGAGCTTTGTCTCTTATTTATATCTTCATGTAGCCTTACACTTTCCTTATTTTATGGCTTCTTCATTTAAAATAATTTCTTTTTGAAAAGCACTTTGACTCTTGGGGGATTC
>ML815877.1:34809-59642 GCA_009831015.1 Picea engelmannii | reverse complement strand
TTATTATTTAAATAATTTCTTTTGCAAACACTTTGACTACTTTGACCTTTTGGGGCTTCTAGATGACTCATGAGGGTTCTCCAACTTCACATGGCCATAACTCTCTAACCGTGAGGAGTTATGTGATGTTCCACATACCACCAGAAATGGAATGACACATACTATCCATCTAGAATAGTATTACCTACAAATATATAAAACCTTATACCATTATCCATCAGACAAACTTGGGTCCATTACCCAAACCTTTGTGCTACCGGAATTCGCTACCGGACTTTCTTCAAGGGTTGACATCAATGAAAATCAACCCAATTAATCAACAATCTCACCCTTTGGCATTGATGTCAACACTTTGATGCAATACTGAAGTCATGTCATGCAATACTAAAGTCATATCAGTCATGGTCCCTCTATGACCATCGCTCACACTGGAAGCATGCCTCTATGATCTACATCTGATAAATCTGTCCCCTTTTGTCATTAATGGAAAAGGTATCTTTCCATACGGGGCTACTCCCCCTAACTGAACTTTCCTTAGGGATACTCCCCCTGACTGAACTCTTCCTGAAACTGATCTCCTGACCTGAATTGTCATCTTTATGGTGCTTCCTCATGTAAATCTAAGACATATAAGATAAGCATTCAAAAGCATTCATTTTGGAGTAGAAATTACTCCGAGTCTCTGGAGGAAATACTTAAAGGCTTCCCATGGAAGCAAATTTGTAAATATGTTTTCCACTTGTTCCTTTGTGCCCACATATTCAAATATGATGTTCTTCTCTACATCCTATTCCCATAGAAAGTGATACTTGATTGGAATGTGCTTTGTCTTGGAGTGCATCACCGAGTTATTTGAGATACTGATGGCACTTGTATTATCACAATATATTGGAATGGGCTCATCATAATCAACTTGTATATCTATCAGAGTTTGTTTCATCCATAGAACATGTGTACAACATGTTGTTGTTGAAATATACTCTGCCTTGGCTGTAGATAAGGATATTGATGATTGTTTCTTGCTTATCCATGATACTAAACACTCACCCAAGTAGAATGTTTCTCCATCGGTGCTTCGTTGGTCACCAATGCAACCTGTCCATTCTGCATCTATGTAGGAAATAAGTGATATATCATTTCCTTTTGGATACCATAATCCAAACTCTTATGTTCCTTTGAGATATATGAAAATCCTCTTCACTGCTATGACATGTGTTTTCTTTGGTGCTACTTGAAATTTTGCCACCTATCCAACTGCCTACATTACATATGGTCTACATGTTTCACATATAGTAAGCCACCAATCATTGACCTGTATTGTCTCTAGTCTGTAGACTTTGAATCATCATTTTTTTTCAACTTGCAACTGGTTTTCATAGGAGTGGTAATTGGTTTGCAATCTTCCATTCCGAACCTCTTTAGCATTTCTCTAATATAGTTAGTTTGAGAAATAAAAATTCCTTGGTTGTTTTGACGTATTTGAAGACCTAGAAAGAAGAATAGTTCTCTGAGTAATGACATTTCAAATTCATTCTGCATATCCTTTGCAAATTTCTGGCTTAACATGCCATCATTGCTTCCAAAAATAATATCATCAACATTAACTTCAATTAATAAATTACTATATTGAGTTACCTTGATGTAGAGGTTGTTGTATGCACTTCCTATCTGAACCCATTATGTTGTAGATATTTATCCAGTCTATAGTACCATGGTCTAGGATCCTGTTTTAGACCATACAAAGCCTTCTTCAATTTACACACATAATCTGCATTCTTTGACAACTGAAATCCTTTTGGTTGTTCATTGTAGACTTATTCTTCAAGTTCCCCATTAAGAAAAGGTGATTTTACGTCCATCTAGTATACTTTAATATTCTTGGAGCAAACATAATCTAAAACCAATCATATTGCTTCCATTCTAGCAACTGGGGAAATTGTCTCTTCAAAGTTGATTCCTTCAACCTGTGTGTATCCTTTACATACCAATCTAGATTTGTTCCTTGTAACTTGTCCATATTCATTCAATTTATTTTTGAATACCCACTTTGTGTCAATCACATTCTTATTATTTGGTCTTGGAACCAATTCCAATGTGTCATTCTTCTCTATTTGATCCAGTTCTTCATCCATGGCCTTATTCTGAAATTCATCCTTGTTGACCTCTTCAAAACTGTTTTTTTGAATTGTAGATGAGAATTCTAGGTGAATTTGTTATAGTGAACAAATTCTTCTTCTAGTCTCAACTCCTGCATCTTTGTTTCCGATAATCTGATCTGAAGGATGATTTTTCTGCACTCGTTTGCTAGGTGTCTTTGGAGGCACTTGTTGAACTTTCTCTTCTACTTCTGTCTGATCCTCTTTACTTCTTCTTCATCTTCTTCTTCTTCTTTGTAAATATGTTCCATTTATTCATTCTCCTCTTCCTTTAATTCTCGTCTACCTGTTTCATCAATTGTTACATTGATGCTTTCCACAACTTTGATCAACCTAAGGTTGTAACACTTGTATGCTTTCCTTGTACTCGAGTAACCAACAAATACTCCTTTGTTCACATGAGAGTCAAACTTTCCCATTCTTCCATATTCTTTTTTGATGTAGCATTTTCTTCTAAATACTCTGAAGTGCTTCACATTTGCTGGTATTCCTTTCCATAGCCCGTAGGGAGTTTTTTCAGTGTTGTTTCTGAGCATTACTCTGTTTTGAATGTGAACCATTGTATGCACTGCATGTGTCCAAAAAATATCTATCAATTGGGAATCCATTAGCATTGTTCAAGACATTTACTGTGTAATTATCATCCATTATGATAATTTTCCTTTGTCTCTGAATCACTCTTTGAACCAATCTATGAATCCATGCTCTCGTCCATACTGTCCAAAATTCTACTTGTGCAACTATCCATAATGCTAACCCATTTATCACTATACTATCATGAAGTCTTGATTAATCCATCAAATTGTACTTCTGCTAGCTGACTTCTTTGGATATTTCTTCTCAAACTCTACAAGCTACTCGAAGGATAGTTCTTTGGTCTGTCACAGCTATCGCATAGACTCTCCATGTCTAATATTCATATTACCTGGGAGTCTCTAAGCCGGATGGCTCAGAACAATTCCTTCTCTTATGTGTATTCATCATCATCTTCATTGGTAGATTCATCATCTCTCTGAGCTCTAACTTCTTTCTTTTTGTCTGTGGATTCATCTTTCACTACAATTTCTGAAAGTACAATCTCTTAAACATGTTCCTTATTTACTTGTCCTTATTTTCTTTCAGTTATTTTCCAAACCTTTATGTATATGACATCTTTCTTTTTCTCTATAGACTTTTATTCATCTCGTTTTATTGCCAATCTTGGGATCTCTGGGACCTGGTCTTTGTTCACCTGCTCTTCATGTTTTATTATCCACACTTTCTTACATTTGATATCAATGTTCTCTTTCATGGAAGTATCGATCATGCTTCTACAATCACTAGCTATGTGTCCATAGTTATGACATTTGTAACATTCAATGTTACGTGGGGCCACATAGGCATTTATTGCTTGAACATTTATTTTATAATCCATCTAATCTGCAACCTTATGTCCAAAGTTGGTACAATAAAAACAATAACCATAAAATAAATTTTCATTCCTGGGAGTGAATGATCTTCTTTGTGGCATAGTCCTTCTGAATTTTTTCCTTGACTGATCATGACCATGATTGAAGCTTCTTTGTGGATTGAATATGGATGGTCTTATTGAAGATGTATATTCAATAGTTTTCTTAGATTTTGGTTGACCATGATTCCTTCCTTTGAGTACTTTTGCATAACTCTTTCTATTTTCTTCATTCTTCTTTTCTAGCAACCTAGAGTGTTTCTCTTCATTCTCTATAACTGATATGGATGTTTCTGTCTCTTCAATGTTCTTGTTGATCTTGACAATTTTACTTCTCAATGTGAAAACTTCTTCTTCAATCTTCTCGACCTCTTCTTCTTTCTTCATTATTTGAGACTTAAGTTTTTGATGACCTATTGGGCTTGTTCAAAAATCTAAACACTTTCATTTTGTTTCATCAATTCTTTCTTGAGTGACTTGTTTTATTATCTTAGTTCATCTAAAGCACTAATCAATTCTCTGGAGATTATGTACTCTTCATCTTCTGAATCTGTTTGACATGGTAAACACAATTCTTCTTGATTTGTATCTGCATCTTCTTTGGAATCTTTTGAATCTGCGATGGGTGAAGAATATATGTCATGTAGCTTATTCCAAATTTCTTTGGATGATGAATATTTACCAACCTTTTCTCTTACTGGATTAGGTAATCCTTCCCAGATGAAATCCATTGCTATTATGTTATTCTTCTTCAATTCCTTTTTGGTTGCAGTCTTTTCCCTTTTTGAACTATCTTATCCTGTAACAAATGATAGACAAATATAATGTCCATGTGCCTGTAAAAATACTTTTGTCCTTCTGCTCCACATCTCATACTTAAAACCATTTTGACCATTAAACATTGGTACTCCATTCTCAGAATAATCCATGATCTCCCTCTAATGGTTAAACTGTTTTTTGAAGAAACCAGATCTGATACCAATTGTTGGATTACTGATAGGGGGGGTGAATCAGTAATAGAGAAATTTAATCATTTTTAACTATATAATGCAAGTGTTATATTAATGTAGTATTGTCATCCAATAATTGTAGAGTAAATAAACAATGAACAAATGAGAAATCACACACATACACAGTACACCGATTCTTTTACGTGGAAACCCAAAGAGGGAGAAAACCACAAAATGATTTTTCTTATATGTCTTGAAGAATTACATTCATTGGAAGCACCAACTTCCTTTGTTTTCCAGCTACAACTAGAAGGAGGCTCCAACCCCCTAGTTTCTCAGGCTACAACCTGAGGGAAGCTCCAACTCTCCAATTCTCTAGCTACAACCAAAAGGAGGCTACAACCCCCTAATTTCTCCAGCTACAATCGGAAGGTGGCTACAACCACCTATCCTTGCCCCCTCCAACCACCCTGAAATAAAAATTCCAAATGTAGACAACCTGTCACTGTCACTGAATCAACCACTGCCACTGTCAACCTGTACCAATCAACCTTTACCAAACAACCTATACTAATAACTTGAACCAACATGTACCATGCATCAACTGCAAATCAAATATGACTCGTCAATATGTACCAACATCATCAACTATACACCTCATGTATGTGTCAACTCATCAACTACTTGTCTCAACCATGTACCCAACATGTACCTCAACCATATACCAGAGACATACACCAATATAACCATCAAAACTTTATCTAACAATTCATCACTCTATCCATAAACCAAATACCATAAACCCTTACATCAAACCATGTGTCACAACCTCACTGTTATGTAGCCTCAAGCTAAACCAACAACTTCAACAACACATCACAACCAAAAGACCAATATCCATATGTCAAATACCAACAACAAAATACCAACTGTATCCCTCAACAAATCTGATATATGCAGCAATAATGAACATCCAATACCATCTCAAGAGTTAAACCCTAGCTCACAAAACATACCTCAAAAAACATGTGCCATATGTCTCATAAATAGACCCCAACCATGTTGCTACCACGATTTGTTTTCTGCACTTTTTCTGCGACGATTTTTCTGCTGCACTTTTTTTGCCGCGCTTTTTTTGTTGTGATTTTTCTGTCGCACCTTTTCTGCCACGAATTTTTTGTTGCACTTTTTCTGCCGCAATTTTTTTGTCTCACTTTTTCTTCCGCACTTTTTCTTCCACATTTTTCCTACCACACTTTTTCTGCCGCACTTTCCTACCACACTTTTTCTTCCGCACTTTTCCTATCGCACTTTTTCTTCTACAGTTTTCCTACTGCACTTTTTCTACCGCACTTTTCCTGCCCCACTTTTTCTGCCACACTTTTCCTGCTGCACTTTTCCTGCCGCACTTTTCTCTATCAATAATACTTGCCCAAATAACCTTTCACAAAATAGATATTCAATGATATTCAATAGGTTCAAGTGTGATTAAATGAGAGAGCCTTGCCTCTTATTTATACTTTCATGTAGCATCCTACTTTCCTTATTTTAGGGAGTTATCCATTAACTTTATTATTTAAATAATTTCTTTTGCAAACACTTTGACTACTTTGACCTTTTAGGGCTTCTAGATGATCCATGAAGGTTCTCCAACTTCACATGGCCATAACTCTCTAACCATGAAGAGTTATGTGACATTCCACATACCACCGAAAATGACATGACATGTACTATCCATATAGAATAGTCTTACCTGCAAATATGTTAAAACGCATACCATTATCCATAAAAAAAACTTGGGTCCATTACCCAAACCTTTTTTCTATCGGAATTCACTACTGGACTTTCTTCAAGGGTTGACATCAATGACAACTAACCCAATTAATCAACATTTTCTTGGTCACATTCACATTTATATGAAGTTTTGGTTTGAATTTAAATAGATTTGTCTTTAATTTATTTGTCATTTTAAGTTATTTAACTTTGTTGATACTGAAGTAATGAATATTGTGGCAATGATTAAATCTATCCTCTTCTGATGCTTCATGCAATTGGTTGAATTTCTTGATATGAACCGAAATATGCATTGAATTCTTTGTTTAATATATGTATGTTAACATATTATGTTATATAATATATACAATAATTATGAGTTAATTATAACCAACAATATAATACATATAATATATCTATAATTGTATTATAAGATATATCTTATATTATAATTATAAGGTATTATCAATCTATAATATATAATTTTAAAATGGTATGTTATTAATAATTAATATAACTAATATAATTAAACAATAATAACCTTAACCTTATTTTATGATATTTCAATTATAATTGATATATAATTAACTATATTAAATTATATATTATATGATAATTATTTAGATTATAAAACTTAATATACCATTAAATTAAAAATATTATTTATATTTAATTATTTAAATTAATGAAATAATATTAAGACAGTCACGAGGCTGCTCCTCGCATGTAATGAATTGATTTTAGTCATGCAGATTCATAACAATTGACATCCACGGGGACCATAAGTAGAGTTGAATGTTTAAGTCTATTAAATAGCCTTAGATTCCATTTCCTTGACTTTATATTGCAGGGTTTGTATGCATGTTTCTTTTAAAATCTGGTTAAAGACAATTCCTTACAAATGTAGAAACAAGATTGACTTGAACTTGATAATTTTTTTTTTTTTTTAACATGGGAACAACAACCTCCCAAGAGTATATCCAACAGCCCGTAAGTCAGATATATCAGTAATTTGTGACTCAGCAGGGGTCGAGACGTCTCGAGGCCCACTGAAATGAATCAAATATTTAGATTTATCTTTACAACCAAACTAAGGGAATCAAATAGTTAAATAGTTATGATTACTAAAACAACACTTGATTAAAATGATAGTTGTTTGCAACTATTGATGCAACTTACAAGATCATAGAGTCATGACTCATGTGAGTACTATGTTATTGAGAAGAGGAAGTGTACTTTTGGGTGAGTTTTCACAGCACCTTGATCATCCTCTATTAGTTTTTATCTGGGCTAAGTTAATCCTAGGATATATAGTGTAAAATAAATAAAATGATCAATTATCAATAATCTATGTGCTCTATACTATCAAATATATCCCAATTAATCATTCAATGAAAACAAAATGAAATCAACATTACTCTAGAATTTTACATAAGCAATGGACAAGTACGTGGATCTTGTCAAGGGGGCTAATTAAGGCCGCAGTTCCCTATAAAAATATAGTTTGCATACTAAATTAGGAAATATATTTAGAATGGAAAATTGATTAGTTGTCGCCTTTCAAATCTTGTAGAGTAGTCATGAACAAAACATAGACCCTAATTACAAAGTTGACAGTGTACATCTAGATTTAAACTCTACCAGAACAAGAAAAGTGAGGTGGGAAAAGTTCCTTCTCTATTCATGGAAATTGAACTCATGGCCACTCATTTATAAATTCCACCAATTAATATCTAGGTCAAACCAGTTTAAAAATCACATAATGTAATTTTAAGGAGAGTATTAATCTATAAAGAAATACCAACATTGAGATATGTCACAAGTCAAAGAGGAAGGACAAGGCATGAAACTGAAATTGCCAACCAACGATGTTAGTACAAGACTGAGAAAAAATTCTATGACATCAACCCAGACATTTGCAACCCAATACAAAGTACAAGATTGAAAAAAAAATTGTTGGGGGTAATGTCTTATAAACAACAATGCTAATACTATGACATCAACTGAGGAATTTGCAACCCAAAACTAGGTACAAGATTGGGAAAGATTTTTTTTGGGGGGTAATTGCTTATAAATATCCTTCGGCTGACAATGGTTAAGGTAAACGCTTTATAGCCTTCAAAGGAATTGGGATATGAAACTACAAAATCAAAGACAAGAATAACAAATTTAGCAAAGAAAAACTTTTTCCCCTCTCTATTCTTTAAGCCCGTCAAGTGAAAAACCCACAAGAGTGGTATATGCAGTCAAACTATGTCATCTGGCCTCGAGACCATCTTGAATTCTTTGGATACACATGAAATCGGGTGGAATGTGGACGATGTGTAGGATTTGAGAGCTAGGTTGTTGGAGATGAGATTTTGTCCCAGAGTTTACCGAAGCACATTGGGGTCCCGATCGCGGCCCCCCTAAGGCAACTTCGTACTCATCCATGGGGGAAATAATGGGAGCATTTAGTTGGTCGTATGTGTGAGGGGGGCCGCATATCCATTAATATACACCATGCCATTTAGCAGCAAGGTATAATAAAAATCTAACATTACATAAGTTCCAAATTGAAAGTGAAAACCTATTTTTTATTTGGGATTCTTTCCTCACCCATTTTTGTCAATATGAAGTATTTGCCCTATGTGGCTAGCCTAAGATTATGGCACATTATTAAGTAAGGAAGTAGAAAAGTAATCTCATATTTTTATGTGTTGTTGGTATCTAAACTAAATATAGGTGAGTCACTGAGAATTTATAGATTAAATTTAAAATATTAAAATTTTAATGAAAAATATATTTTTAAAATTTAATATAGGTGAGTTATTGATAATTTATAATTTATAGGTTAAATTTAAAATTTTAATGAAAAATATATTTTTTAAATTTTTAAATTTATTAAAGATAAAAATATGTAAATTCAATTTATAAGTGCAAAGTATTGATTTTCTCAATTTCATATTTTTCTCATATCTCAAATATAAAGGACTATTCCACTATCTCCATCCTTAAATATGTTTTCAATGGACATCTATATTGTAGCTTTGGCTTTGGCATTTTGCAAGGTACCTTATTTTGAAGCACTACTTAGATAGGGTGTAATATGTTATTGTTTAGTGTACATTAAGTGTCTTTCTTATGTAATCTAGTTATCTCTCTAGGGTCCCTTTTTATCCTACTTAACATTTAATTATATTATAAAAAATATTTATCATTTAAAAGATGGATTAAACACCATGTTGTAGTGAATATTCCATACAAATGAATTAAACACCATGTTGAAATGGTATTTCAATGTCGAATCAAGAAATTCAAAATTTGCAAAAAAACAATATTACTTATTAGATTAACATGGCTATGAATGGATGGAGCCATTTTTTCATTATCAAATGCAATTGCTCAAACTATCAATAAAAAACATGGGTTAAGGTCATGACTGAGCTAGACACCTAATTGATGTATAGAGACTCCCTTGCAACTCAATTGTTTAGTTTAAAGAGATGTACATACCATATCCTCATTTGGGTTTGAAACTTTGATCTCCAAGGAGAAAACAAAAGTTTATCCATTGGGCCCGCATTGACACTAATAGTTTTAATTGATGTTGTATACAAAAGAATCCTAACACCATTAAAACCATTCATTCGTAAAATTTAATTAGGACAAATGTGGCAATAAAACACTTAAACAAAAACTACATTATTAACTCATATGTCATATTTCTCTTCATTTGTGTGCATTATCTTAGAATGTACCTTACCATTGAAGATTGTAAATATATACAACATTAATGATAACATCACATGATTTGCCATTTTAAATTCCTACACATATCCAATGAAGGAAATGGAGTGTTGTTTCAGAGATCTAAAAGTGTCCCATGGTCACTCATTTTCATATTCTAAGTAATTGTTGCTTTCATGTATCCTATAAATATACCAATTTAAATTACGCAAAGTGAGACAAAATCTATAAGTTATTATCTTTTCCCTGCCCCAAATTAAGCAAGTTTAAGAAGAATGTTTTGTATAAATTACAGATAAGCACATCAATTGTGGAATGGGAGTTTCGACCCCAAATTTATCATGGAGTTAGCTTAAATATTAATCTACCTATCTATATTGTTCCAATATTGTTTCTAGAAAGTTAGATCCCACTAAAATTAATCTTTAAGCTAACTCTACTTACTACATAATCAAAGATTAAAGAGGAAATGGTAACTTTCTAGCAAAAATACTCAATCATTATTATAGGCCAAGCAAGAGGCTTAGTGGGATCAATACTTGGGTTTAAAGCCATGAATGGTCTTTAACTTTCCTTATGCATTCCTCATGTAAAGTAATAATGTGGAAGTGAGTAACGAGAAGGATATGAAAAATATAACTTTAACAAGATTCCATCTTGTAGTAAAACATTTATTTTATGTTTTATAAATTTGTATGGTTTTTTTTTTTAAAGAGGAACTAGAAATGAAAATAAAGAAACAACATATTAGGAAAATAACCTATAAATGAAACATAAATGAAATAAAATGATGGAACAAAGTGTTACAATTGTTTCATGTTTTTTTTGTACTTTCATAATCACAACAACATAAATAAATATTAAATATTGCAGAAAAAAACTAAATATGATTTGGATTGGATCATTATTTAATTTTAATCTATCTTGGTACTTTTTGGGTGGAAAAAATGGTTGGATTGGCTTACAAGGCCCATTTTAGTGGCAAGTCCTAGTGTGGAAATTTGGGATACATAACCTTCTCTAGCCATTTTGAGGCACCAAATGGTATTTTTTGGGATCAAAAATTTGTGAGCTCCAACCCCTTGATGTTCTTCTACACACTGAGACCTTTCCAATTGTTGGATTACTAAGAGCGGGGGGGGGCGAATTGGTAATAATGTAATTATAATATTTTTTCTCCAAATAATCCAAGTGTTATATCAATGTAGAATTATTATTCAATAATGAGCAATAAGAAATGAACAATCACACACATACATAGTACACTAGTGTTTTACGTGGAAACCCAAATTGGGAGAAAACCACAGAATGATTTTTCTTATGTGTCTTGAAGAATTACATTCATTGGAAGCACCAAATTCCTTTGTTTTCTAGATGCAACTGGAAGGAGGAAAAACCTCCTAGTTTCTCAGGATACAACCTGAGGGAAGCTCCAACTCCCCAATTCTTTGGCTAAAACCAGAAGGAGGCTACAACCCCCTATGTTCTCCAGCTACAACCGAAAGGTGGCTACAACCACCTATCCTTGCCCCGTCCAACCACCCTGAAGTAGAAGTAGAATGATGGAACTACTGTCAACCTGTCACTGTGAGATATGTTGTTGTACAACTGTATCAACCTGTACCACTGACCTATATACAATCTATACAACTGCCCTGTAATCAATTTGTACCTGAACTGAACATGTATATACAAAAATTATAATAGATACGTGACCTGTAGTGTTGCATCCCACGTATGTACGCTCCCTATCTATTATGTAGCCCGCGTATGTATGCTACCAAACTATTATGAAACCTGTGTATGCCTTCTGAAAACTAGGGTTTCCTTTTCTTGAAAACTTCTAACCTTCTGTAAATTCTTTCACATAGATCTGTAACCCGTCACTGTATCCAGATTGTAATTGTACCATGTGCATGCATCCTCATATATAACCTTTACTCAAGGAAAGTATGTCTCTCTCTAGTCATGTGTCATATAGGTATGTGTAATCATGAACAAGTATAGTATCCCTCACATGATCTTAGTCATCAACCCCTTTCTGATATTCAATCTCTCAATACATCAACTACTACACAAATACAAGCTCTCAACCATATACAATAAAAAACCTTAGCCATATGCCAAGAAATACAAGATATCCCTCACAAGAAGTATCAATGATGAACATACCAGCACTATAATTCTGTAGATATGACTTATGCAGAAGATCACATGTAGCGACTAGTCTTTCTAGGGAGAATCCTCAAATCTCCACTGTCATTCCTCATGCATACATAAAAATCCAACTATTCATAGAAATAAGACATACCTTTTGAACCAATGGATGGATCTGATGTATCTGAGCACTTTAGACCTTCCTAGGAGCTTTATCTCAGAATCTAGAACCTCTGCATCTTCATCTTCTCAAGTTTCCATGACTTTATCAGCATGTATGCTCCCTATACACAGACAACCCGCGTACTGTACGCACCAGAAAATAGGGTTTTCTGTAAATATGAGAATTTCATCGTCAACCCTTTGTGCTACCTCAGACGTTCACCACTCCAGATGTATCCACAAGTATTTACAAGAATATTTACACAAGAAAATAGATATACAATATGTACAAGAATGTTTTTTGAGTGAGCTTTGTCTCTTATTTATATCTTCATGTAGCCTTAAACTTTCCTTATTTTAGGGATTCTTCATTTAAAATAATTCTTTTTGAAAATCACTTTGACTCTTGGGGGCTTCTATAAGACTCATGAGGGTTCTCCAACTTCATATGGTCATAAATCTCTAACCATGAGGATTTATGTGATGTTCCACATACCACCGAAAACAACATGACAATCACTATCCATCTAGGATAGTTTTACTCACAAATTCACTATCCTTCATCTCATTATTCCTCAAATAAGCATGGGTTCTCTCACTCCACAAAGCGTCTTCCCGTGAGGAATTTCACCATAAGGGGACCACTTTGGATTTCATCCATTTTTACTTCTTATCAACCATGACAAGACAATAATATATCATGTTTATATCAAACAATCTTGGGTCCATTACCCAAACCTTGTGCTACGGGGATCTCTTCAAGGGTTGACATCAATGACAACCAACATTAATCAACAATATCCCCCTTTAGCATTGATGGCAACACTCTGATGCAATATTGAAATCATATCACTCATGCTCCCCCTCGAACCATGCCTCTATCCTATGTATCTGATAAATTTGCTCCCCCTGGAACCATGCCTTTGTCCTCTGCCTCTTTTCTCTACATCTGATAAATCTCTCCCCCTTTGTCATCAATGGCAAAGGTTTCCATTCGAGGTTTCTCCCCCTGACTGAACTGTCCTCTTATGGTGCTTCCTCGTGTAAATCTAAGACATATAATATAAGCATTCAAAAAGCATTCATTTTGGAGTAGAAATAACTCCAAGTCTCTGGCGAAGATATTCAAAGGATTCCCATGGAAGTGGTTTTGTGAAGATGTCTGCCACTTGTTCTTTTGTGCCCACATACTCAACTCTAATGTTATTTTCTGCAACCTGCTCCCGTAGAAAGTGATACTTGATTGGAATGTGCTTCGTCTTGGAGTGCATCATCGGGTTCTTCAATATACTAATGACACTTGTATTATCACAATAGATTGGAATGGGCTCATCATACTCAACCTGTATATTTGTTAGAGTTTTTTTCATCCAAAGAACCTGTGTACAACATGATGTTGTTGCAATATACTCTGCCTCGACTGTAGATAAAGATATTGATGATTGTTTCTTTCTTAGCCATGATACCAAACACTCACCTAAGTAGAACGATGCTCCACTGGTGCTTCGTTGGTCATCAATACAACCTGCCCAATCTACATCTGTGTAGGCAATAAGTGATATATCTTTTCCTTTTGGATACCATAATCCAAACTCTTATGTTCCTTTGAGATATCTGAAAATCCTCTTTACTGCTAATACATGTGATTCATTTGGTGCTTCTTGAAATCGTTCCACCTATCTAACTGTCTGCATTACATCTGGTCTGGATGTTGTCACATATAGTAGGCTACCAATCATTGACCTGTATTGCCTATGATCTGTAGACTTTGAATCATCATCTTTGCTCAATTTGCAATTGGTTTTCATGGGAGTGATAACTAGTTTGCAATCTTCCATTCCGAACCTCTTTAGCATTTCTCTGATATACTTGGTTTGAGAAATAAAAATTCCTTGGTTTCTTTGACATATCTGAAGTCCCATAAAGAAAGATAGTTCTCCAAGTAACGACATTTCAAATTCATTCTTCATATCTTTTGCAAATTTTTGGCTTAAACTGTCATTATCACTACCAAAAATAATATCATCAACATAAACTTCAACTAATAAAATATTACCTTGACTAACCTTGATGTAGAGGTTGTTGTCTGCACTTCCTTTTCTGAACCCTGCCTGTTGTATATACTTATCCATTCTAGAGTACCATGCTCTAGGAGCTTGTTTTAGACCATACAAGGCCTTCTTTAATTTACACACATAATATGTGTTCTCTGGCAGCTGAAATCCTTCTGGTTGTTCAATGTAGACTTCTTCTTCAAGTTCCCCATTCAGAAAAGATTATTTTACGTCCATCTGATACACTTTAATATTTTTGGAGCATGCATAAGCTAAAAGAAAACGGATTGCTTCCATTTTGGAAACTGGGGAAAATGTCTCTTCAAAGTCGATTCATTCAATCTATGCATATCCTTTACATACCAATCTAGCTTTATTCCTTGTAACCTATCCATTTTCATTCAATTTATTCCTGAAGACCCACTTTGTGTCGATCACATTCTTATTCTTTAGTCTTGGAACCAGTTCTGAAGTGTCAAATTTCTCTATTTGATCTAATTCTTCATTCATTCCCTTATTCCAAAATTCATCCTTGTTGGCTTCTTCAAAACAGTTTGGTTCAATTGTAGATAAGAGTGCTAGGTGTGTTTGTTCTGGTGAATGAATTTTTCTTCTAGTCTCAACTCATGCATCTTTATTTCCAATAATCTAATCTGAAGGATGATTCTTCTGTAATTGTTTTCTAGGTGTCTTTGGAGATACTTGTTGAACTTTCTCTTATGTTTCTATCGGATTTTCTTCATCTTCCTCTTCTACTTCATCTTCTTCTTCTTCTTCGAAAAGTTGTTCCATTGATTTGTTTTCTTCTTCCTTTGATTATGGTCTGCCTGTTTCATCAATTGTTACGTTGATGCTTTCCACAACTTTGTTCAATATTAGATTGTAACACTTGTATGCTTTCCTTGTACTTGAGTAACCAATAAGTAATCATTTGTCCACATGAGATTCAAAATTTCTCATTCTGCCATCTTCTATTTTGATGTAGCATTTGCTTCAAAAAACTCTGAAGTGTTTCACATTTCCTGGTCTTCCTTTCCATAGCTCGTAGGGAGTTTTATCGGTGTTGTTTCTGCGCATTACTCCGTTTTGAATGTGAACTGTTGTATGCATTGCCTATGTACAAAATATATCTGTCAATTTGGAATCCATTAGCATTGTTCGAGCCATTTCTTGTATTGTCTTATTCTTTCTTTCAACAACTCCATTCTGTTGAGGTTTCTTAGCAACGGAGAATTGCCTTTTTATTCCATGACTTCTACAGTAGTCCATCAATTCATTTGAAGTGAAATCTCCTCCATTATCAAATCTCAAGCATTTGATTCTTGAATCCATCTCATTTTCAACCATTTCCTTGTAGATCTTGAAGTTTTCAAAAGATTCTGACTTGTTCTTGAGAAATCAAACTGGATTCATTCTTGTAAAATCATCAAATAATAACATAAAGTATCTCTCACCTTTTAATCCCTTTGTTGTAGTTGGTCCAACTAGAACAATATGCACAATTTATTGTGGTCTTGTTGTTGAATATTCCTTTGATTTGAACGTGGTCTTTGTTTTCTTTCCGTGTTGACAATGCTTGCATAAAGTGTTGGTTGGTTTCATAATCTGGGGCATTTCTTTGACTGCTTCTCTTTTGTTGACTTTGACAAGGTTATAAAAATGCATGTGACCCATTCTTCTTTTCCATAGCCAACTTTCATCTTCCTTTCCCAGACAACACTTTTCATTTCCAATTTCACTTAACGCATATATGTTGTTTGAAGTTCTTGCAGTTGTACCGACCAATTTCCCTGAACCTTCTCTTCTTATCTCACACTTTTGTGAATCAAAAATAACTTTATGACCTTGGTCACACATTTGACTCACACTTAGAAGATTATGTTTCATATCTTCTACCAGTAAAACATTTTGTGTCTTTTCATTCTTGTTCCCAATTCGGACTATGCCTTCTCTAATGATTTTGGCTAAATTATCATTTCTGAAGGAGACTGATCCATTTCTTTCCTTTCACAATGTAAGAAATTTGTCTCTATCACTTGTCATGTGTTTTGAACACCCACTGTCAACATACCAACCACATTTCTTCTGCTTAGCTTGTAGAGCAACTGTGCATTCTTCATTGATATACTGATCTTTCTTTCTTATCCATGTCATTTTTTGAGGTTCTTGTCTGTGACCGTTGAGGTTCCTTAGGAGGGACTGTCATTCTGCAATCTTTGGCCACATGTCCAAAATTGTTACATTTGTAACATTCCACTTAAGTGCTCAAAGATTCAAACATGTTGTAACTTCTTCTTTGTGTTTCACTAGGTCTTCTTGAATAACCCCTTTGTGTATGACTCTCAAAGTTGTTATTGTTTCTGTTGTTAGCTCTACAATTCATAGCTTTATGTCCAAAATTATTACATGCATAACATAAAAATATATATATATATATAGTTTGATACCTGGGAGTTGAAGATCTTCTGAAAGGAGGTGCTCTTATGAATCCTTCTTCTTCTTGAGACCTATCTGTCTGTTGTTGATTCTGAAATCTGAATCTTCTCGATGGAGGAGTGTCCCTGTAATCTTCCTTGTATATATTCTTATCCCCTTTGATTGTTTCTGCATAGCTTTTCGGATTTGTTTCTTGCTCTGTTGTTTTGGAGCTTGATCCCTTTTTTGTTTGACTGTATCCAAGTCCAGACTTGTGAAGATGATATTTTTGACTGTTGATAATGTCATCCAGAACTTTTGAGCTATTCTGCATATTTTTCTTTTGAATATCTTTTCTTAGTGTGACAATCTTTGCTTCCAAGTTTCCAATGATCTTGTCCTTTTCTTCTAGTTGTTCTTTGAGTGCTTCTTCAATTCTTTTATCTTCTTCTATTTTAACCTTCAATTTTGTGATCATTTGTTCTAGTTCTCGAGTGTCTTTTTTCTTGTCTAGTTCTGCTTGTAGTTTCTTGTTTTTCTTTTTTTCTCTTCAGATAACTTTTATGGCACACATTAATTATTCTTGATAGTCAACTTCTACCTCTTAAATTTCTTCTTTGACTTCTTCATATCCTTCTTCGGCTTCTTCATATTCTTTTTCGGAGTCTTCTTTGTCAGAATCTTTTACTGCCATGAATAGAACTCTTCATGTCTCACTGTCACCGATTTCATCTTCATCTGATGATGAGATGTCTTCTTTGATGTATAAGCTTTTCTTGAAATATTTCTTTGTAGTCCATTTGCCTTTATATGTGTGTTTTCCTTTTGAGTAACCTTCATCATTTCTCTTTTTATTATGAGGACATTTGTTAGAAAAATGACCAATACCATCACAATTAAAACAAATTAAAGGAATCTTACCTCTATACCTACTGTCGGTTCCCTTGTTCAGTCTTTTGACGAAGTTGGCCACTTCTTCATCATATTCCAAGACATCATTGTTGTTGTTATATCCTTCGTGTTCCTTTTTCTTTTGCTTTGATCTTTTGGATGCTTTGAAGGCTGCTTCTTTTACATCTGGATTTTCCTGTTCAGTTCTCATTTCATATGTTGTGAAGATTCCATGCAGTTCGTCCATGCTTATTGAGTTTAGATCTGATCTTTCTTCTAGTGCTGATATCTTAGGATTGAATCTCATAGGAAGAGATCTTAGTACCTTTTGAACAATTACAGATTCTTTAATTTATTCTCCCGATCCTTTGATTACATTTACTGTTTCATCGACTCGTAAGAAGTAGGTTGTGATATCTTCATCTTCCTTCATTTTTAGTTGTTCAAAAGGACCTCTGTAAGTTTGAAGCTTTGCTTCTTTGACTTTTTTATCTCCTTCATAAATTTTTCGAAGTTTGTCCCAAATATCTTTAGTGGATTTACAGTGTGCAACTTTGGTGAATTACGTATTACTAAGACCTTTCAAAAGTGCATTTGTGGCTTTGGAATTATTCTCACCGAGTTTTACCGCTTTGTCATTTGTTGGTGGAACTGTTGGTGCTGTGTATCCATCTACAACCAATTTCCAAACTTGAAATCTATGTGCTTGTATATATGTCTTCATCCTTATGCTCCAAAAGGCATACTTATGTCCATCAACCTGAGGTATTCCATTTTTGTATAATTTGGTACTCTCCATGATCTACATTTCAATGGTTAAACTGATTTCTGAAGGAACCTTCTCTGAAACCAATTGTTGGATTACTGAGAGGGGGGGGGGGTGAATTAGTAATAGCGTAATTATAATCATTTTTCTCCAAATAATCCAAGTGTTATATCAATGTAGAATTATTATTCAATAATGATCAATAAGAAATGAACAATATAATGATCAATAAGAAATGAACAATCACACACATACACAGTACACCAGTGTTTTATGTGGAAACCCAAATCGGGAGAAAACCACGGAGTGTTTTTTCTTATATGTCTTGAAGAATTACATTCATTGGAAGCACCAACTTCCTTTGTTTTCCAGCTGCAACTGGAAGGAGGCTCCAACCTCCTAGTTTCTCAGACTACAACCTGAGGGAAGCTCCAACTCCCCAATTCTCTGGCTACAACCAGAAGGAGGCTACAACCCCCTATGTTCTTAGGCTACAACTGGAAGGTGGCTACAGCCACCTGTCCTTTCCCTATCCAACCGCCCTAAAGTAGAAGTAGAATGATGGAACCACTGTCAACCTGTCACTATGAGATATGTTGTTATACAACCGTATCAACCTATACCATTGACCTGTATCCAGTCTGTGCAACTTCCCTGTAATCAATTTGTACCTGAACTGAACATATATCTACAAAAATTATAACAGATACGTGACATGTAGTGTTGCAGCCTGCGTATGTACACTCCCTATCAGTTATGCAGCCCGCATATGTACGCTACCAAACTGTTATGCAACCTGCGTATGCCTTCTGAAAACTAGGATTTCCTTTTCTTGAAAACTTCTGACCTTCTATAACTTCTTTCACATAGATCTGAAACCTGTCATTGTATCTAGACTATAACTGTACCATGTGCATGCATCCTTATATATAATCTTTACTCAAGGAAAGTATGTCTCTCTCTAGTCATGTGTCATATAGGTATGTGTAATCATGAACACGTATAGTATCCCTCACATGATCTTAATCATCAACCCATTTATGATATTTAGTCTCTCAATACATCAACTACTAAAAAAATACAAGCTCTCAACCATGTACCATAAAAACCCTTAGCCATATGCCAAGAAATACAAGATGTGCCTCACAAGAAATATCAATGATGAACATACCAGCACTATAATTCTGTAGATCTGACTTATGCAAAAGATCACATGTAGCCACTAGTCTTTCTAGGGAGAATCCTCAAATCTCCATTGTCATTCCTCATGCATACATCAAAATCCAACTATTCATAGAAATAAGACATACCTTTTGAACCAATGGATGGATCTGGTGTATCTGAGCACTTTAGACCTTCCTAGGAGCTTGATTTCAGAATCTAGAACCTCTGCATCTTCATCTTCTCAAGTTTCCATGACTTTATCAGCATGTACGCTCCATATACACAGACAACCCGCATACTGTACACACCCTATACACAGACAACTCGTGTACTGTACGCACCCTATACACAAACAACTCGTGTATAGGCACCCTATACACAAACAACTCGCGTATAGGCACCCTATACACATACATGTCACATACGCACCAGAAAATAGGGTTTTCTGTAAATCCAAGAATTTCTCCACCAACCCTTCGTGCTACCTCAAACATTCGCCACTTCAGATGTATCCACAAGTATTTACAAGAAGCTTTACATAAGAAAATAAATATACAATATGTACAAGTATGTTTTATGAGGGAGCTTTGTCTCTTATTTATATCTTCATGTAGCCTTACACTTTCCTTATTTTATGGCTTCTTCATTTAAAATAATTTCTTTTTGAAAAGCACTTTGACTCTTGGGGGATTCTATAAGACTCATGAGGGTTCTCCAACTTCATGTGGTCATAACTCTCTAACCGTGAGGAGTTATGTGACGTTCCACATACCACCGGAAATGGGATGACAAGCACTATCCATGTAGGATAGTTTCACTCACAAATTCACTGTCCTTCATCTCATTATTCCTCAAATAAGAATGGGTTCTCTCACTCCACAAGGCGTCTTCCCATGAGGGCTTTCACCATAAGGGGACCACTTTGGAGTTCATCCATTTTTACTTCTTATCACCTATGACAAGACAATAATGAGTCATATTTACATCAAACAATCTTGGTTCCATTACCCAAACCTTGTGTTGCGTGGCTTTCTTCAAGGGTTGACATCAATGACAACCAACCTTAATCAACATCAATGGTGCAAAAATTGCCTCAATCAGAGCTCATATGCAGAAGTTATGTCTCCCACAAGTTGATCTACGTTGTTGACCACCATGGTATGAATGGATTCCATATCAACCCCCCATTACTCACACATGTGGGTATATCCATGTGTGAACTTTAAAGAAGATTATGTAAGGTACAAAAACTTATGACTAATTGAGGGATGAGGGTGAAAAAACCTTAACCCTAGACGACTATCGAGCCTTGTTAAATATCGGGTTGCTTGGAGGAGAATGGGTTCCATTATTTAGGCTTGTACTTGTTCCATAGTTGAACAGGGCATCTAGGAGTATCATTTTGAGATCATAGCAGAGGAGGTAGTAGATTTCGTAACAACCATTCATGACATAGTGTTAAAGGAAGCTCCATAGTGAGTGCCCCTTTCTTTGTACTTTCTTTTTCAAAATTGAAGAGAAGAGAGCAGAGCGTAGGCCTCACCTTCTAGTTACTTTTTCTTCCATATTGGGTTTCCTAATATACATATTGTGTTCATATTTTGTGGACGATGTATTAATTTGTCTCTTCTTTCATTTTTCGTATTTCAATTATTTCTTTAAATTCAAACACTAAGATACTAATAATTAATCTGGAATCTAAAGAAATAAATTACATAATCTAAGATTCTAGAATATTGCAAAATTTATTTTAATGAACTTTTACAATGGAATATCCATAGTAGTTTACAAATCAAAACATGTATATAAATTAATCTCACACTGGTATTAAGGTCTCAAAAGCCTGAAAAAAAGAGAGAAAGAAAACTACAAATAATCTAAAAAAACAATTGAAAAGTTATTAAAACAAAAAGATAAAGATAGACAAAGCTCTATATTATGACCAAGAATTCCAAATTTTATTTTAAAAATGATGACCCTTTATATTACAATCACATTAAATAATTTCTAATAGTGTATGTGAAAGTTCTAATAGCGTATGTGAAAGTTGAGCATGAATACTTAGGCTTGTATCAAAGTTTTAAAGACCATACAAGGACAACTAGAGATGCGTACTAGAAGATGAAAACAAATTAATTTATGACTTCAAAGAATCAAGAAGACTCTAGTATCATTATATGGTCTTTGCAAGTTTAACTAGTTAGACATAGACATATATATAGAATAAAGCAATCAATTGTAAAAAATCATAAAACAATATACATGTATATTAATAGAGGAATATTTCACCCACATAGTACCTCAACCTTGAATAAGTATCCATGCTTTAACCATCACCATTAGGCCCTCAAGAATATAAAAAGATGGATGTAAAAATCAGTATGAATCAATCGAGCTCTAACATATCTTGTGTTTTTTCCTATATGTCTTTCTAACTTTATCATAGAAGGACTTGGAGGGAAAATTTAGAAGTTTATACACTAATTTGAATAAAAATAATTAAATAAATAAAATAATTACGCTTTTAGGTTTCCAAAAGTAAATGACTAGTTAGGAATATAATACTTATCCAAGATTCATGATTTGCGGGAAACTCTAATAAAAACAAGGGACAATCACCTATCGCAACTTAACGCGCCTAACTCATATGGGCCACAGACTCCTAAGAGCTTACTATTCCCTTATTACTCGCCTTTATAACTCCTTAGGGCTTCCAAGTAAATGCTCACTTTATGATTCCCTTTTTTAAAATAAACATAGGTTAATAAAAGGAAAAACATATTAATAATAAAACATCTAAGACTTAATGTTATGACTACCATATATGTCAAAATAAATGTTTCCCATATTTGCCATATAATAATGTGACATAATTCCATTAGATAAATTTGTACATGTAATGAATAACATGATAAGAAGTAAATATTCTTTATATATTTTCAAAATAGATAATGCATTCCTCATCATCACCAAAAATAGAGGAACATGATTTTACAAAAGAATATTTCACTCTAAAGTATTAATTACTATAAAAAATGAAATAGAAAGTATAGTGGAGACCAAACCACTCATGTATGGGATTAAGGAAAAGTAAGTTTTTTACCGAAAACAATAGCAAGACCAAATATCTATATGGGAAGGTTGCATGTGAAGAGTCATTTTAGGATTAGGATGCATGTTATCAAAGGACAATATGGAATGAAAGAAATAATCAATAAAATCCTAACAAGGCTCTTTATAGGGAAGCTAGATCATCAAGTTTAATTACAAGAGCTTGTAGAGACATTTGAGGAGGTATGGGTGGATCAATAACAACAATTTTTAACTTTTCGATTATAGGGGTATCTAACAATTTTTAACTTTTTGATCATAAGGGTATCTTTAGTAAGAATCACATCAAAGTAAATCCTATGTGGAGTGGAAGCATCAAAATGAAAAGGTTCAGTTGTTTCACCCCACCCAATATCTCTAGGAATATATTTAGGTTCTCATACATCATTAACAAGATACCCAAATTCCCATGCAATTTTTTGATTTGGTGTAGTAGTAGGGACACCACTATTTACCACCTACAAACCAAGGTGAGGCCTTAAAGCCTAAGGAAAAGGCAACAAAGGTCATTGGTGGGCTAGTTGGTTTCCCAAGTAAAGGTGTCTAGTTTGTGTACGTTTCATAAACTCCTTAGAATTGACATCAAAATGGATAAAGAATGTATTTTTCTTCCTCTTGTCACCCCTCTAGACATTAACATTAGGTCATGACTCCTCCTTTCTTGTTTCCCAAGAAGGGAATCTTCCTTAGAAGCTCATAGTTATAATCATAAAACCAAAAGAAACAACAAACATTAGGAACCTATTGGACACACCGACTATACTGAGAGGGGGGGGGGGTGAACAGTGTAGGATTCTTTTTCCCAAAACTTCTCTTTCACCAAGCTCATTAGTTAGCAATCACCATTTACTCATTACTTATTGATGTCATTTATAACTAGTTAAATGTGAACATACATCAACAACATATATCAATAATGTATCATCAATAAATCATCACCACAAGGAACACAAGTTGTATGTACAATTTTCTTTTTATTACGGACTACAATCCTTGAGTTATCAGTAACAATTGAATAGAGTACAACTCTACAAGAGCACCAGTTCTATAATGCAAGAATCAACTTACACACTCAACACCAACTGAGATGAGGCAACAATCCTCAATAGATATCAATCTGTCAACAGGTATGCGACCTATCAGTAGTGCAACATGCATATGTATGTGCCCTACCAATAGTACAACTTGCATATGTACGCGACCAACCTGTACTACAACCTGTGTATTACTTCGAAGCAACTAGGGTTTTCTTTTCATCACATACTCAGATCCTCTGCAACCTTCAATCACACTCTCTTTTGTCTTTCATTGTCCAATCTGACCCATAACCAGTCACAACACATCCAAGCTCTCCAATAAATTACTCATGCTCCTCAATAATACAATATGAATGCTACTCAATCATGTATATGTTAAATTATGAGCTTGATTTCTTATGCGAATTAATTATTTTATTTTCTTCAACACTTCAATTCCAGCTTACTACACTTCAACAATACCAAATCATAATTGAATAGAATTAACTATGTATATAAGTAAGCATGCACACCAACAACACATATACCCTGGGGAAAACCTATACATGGAGAAAAACCCAAGCAAATGATATTCCTTTATTGCATTAATAATGTAAGATCACTTACATATATCCACCATGAATTTTCCCCTGTTAAAGAGATTTCCAAGGTGAATCTGACCTGACAAACACCTAAGAGACCTTGTTGAAATACACCTCTGATATGTTGCCTCTATTGTTGATATACAACACTGATATGCTTCTTTGGTATGTTGCCTCTTTATCACTGATATGCGCCTCTATTGTTTCACCCTTTGTTAAGTACCTATACCAGATCTGCAAATATACTTCATAAATAACCAAGAATAAATCATAAACCATTCACCATAACATGAACATAAGAAATAGAGAAAACCCTTGAGGTAGGGTAACACCATATATTAATCCTTATGGAAGGATAAAACTCCTCAAGCAATCCTTGCTTGTACAATCACAATATTCTTTACTATGTTTCATTACATTGCCTACACTTCTTTATATAG
>ML815877.1:0-14061 GCA_009831015.1 Picea engelmannii | reverse complement strand
AAATTTACACCACGTCTCCTCTAGATATGACGACTATGAATTACTTCGGGACTTTACCCTGAGTCCACAGATTCATGCCACATCCCTTCTTAATCTAACGGGTATGAATTACTTCGGGACTTTCTCCGGAGCCCACAGATTCATGCCACATCCCTTCTTAATCTGACGTCTATGAATTAGTTTTGGACTTTATCCATAGTCCACAGATTCACGCCATGTCCCTTCTTAATCTGATGGCTATGAATTACTTTGGGACTTTATCCAGAGTCCACAAATTCATGCCATGTCCCTGTTGGATCAGACGGTCCAGATTCACTTCGGACAATCCAACGCTGGATATTTACTTCAAACGATCTAACGACTAAGATCTACTTCGGACGATCTGAAGATTGAAATTTTCTTTGGCTCTCCAACTCTTCGCGCTTCAGAAGTCTCAAATATCAACTGAAAACTCTTGAATAGATTTCCCAAAGTTGCTAATATGCTGACACGTATCTCCTAGTGATCAATGGTCAGGATCCTACTTCAGGTGATCTGATGATATGGAGACAACAATCCTCAACATATATCAATATGTCAACAGGTACGCGACTTGTCGGTAGTGTAGCATGCGTATGTATGCTCCCTACCAGTAATACAACTTGCGTATGTACGTGGCAAGTTTGTACTACAACCTGCATATTACTTCTGAGAAACTAGGGTTTTCTTTTCATCACACACTCAGATCCTCTGCAACCTTCAATCACATTCTCTTCTATCTCTCACTGTCCAATCTGACCCATAACCAGTCACAACACATCCAAGCTCTCCAATAACTTACTCATGCTCCTCAATAATACAATATGAATGCTACTCAATCGTGTATAAGCAATCAACATACTATAGCAATCATATCATCACTGAATAATAAGAGTGTTTCTCACTCCATTAACCAACAAAAACCACATCACAACAACCATACCAAGAATGCCTTAAGCATTCACCACACAACAAGTAAGAGTATTCATCAAGACAACAATGTAACCATACCAGAGTTTTTATGGAATATCTGAGCCCATATAATGCAGATCTGAAACCTACTTCAGTCTTCAAGAGCCTGTCATCAACTCAACCAAAAATCTTCATGACTTCATCCAATGTATGTGCCCTATCCTCATTCAACCCACATATGTACGCACGTTGGCTCACTGCAGCCCACGTATACCTCAGAAACTAGGGTTTCTGAACTTCTGAAACTTTTTTCGTCATGATCTCAAACTTTCCGAAATTTTGATGCATCCATGAGATCCACTAGATCTCCTCTCTCTTGGAATATATCTTCAACACATACTCAAGAGATACATAAGAGATGCACAAAATATGCACAAAAGATATTTTTACACAAGAGACCCTTGCCTCTTATTTATACTCTCCAAGTAGCTTCCTTAGAAGCATCTTCTAGGTCTTAACCCACTTCAAGGTCACTTAACCCACTTCTAGGTCACTTAACCCATTTCTAGGTCACTTAACCTATTTCTAGGTCACTTAACCTATTTTCCTCATTTTTAGGGTTAACCACTTTCCATAATTATAAAGTTCTCCATTTAAATATTCCTCTTGGACTTTCTCACTTTTCTTTACCATTTAAATAATAATTTCTTCTTTGAAAGCTCTTTGAATTCTTTGACCTTTTGGAGCTTCAAGCCTACATATGAGGGTCCTTCAACTTCGTAAGGCCATAACTCTCAAACCATGAGGAGTTATGTGACATTTCACATACCACCAGAAATGGCATGACAAGGACTATCCATATAGGATAGTTCCACTGAAAAATTTATTGATCTTCAACTCATTATTCCACATATAAGCATAACCATAATTCAAGGATAACTCAACCACAAAGCGTCTTCCCGTGAGGGATTTCACCATAAGGGGACCACTTTGGAGCTCATCCATTTGTACACCTTATCAAACATGATAAGAAAATAATGATTCATCTTTACATCCATCCAACAATGCATCATATACCAATGAAACCACATCAATCCATCTTCATCTTTTCATCATGTATCAATGACAACTCATTGATCCATCTTCATCTATGCATCACATCAATGACATCATATGACTATGATTCCACTTGACATCTATCCATTCTCATGAAGGAAAATACATATTACATTTGACATCAATCATCAATCAATCAATCCTTTGGCATCAATCAATCACTTGATATCAATCCTTTGACATCAATTAATTAAACCTTTGGCATCAATGACAACATGATCCAATACAACCATATGACTCCATTTACACTTAGCCCAAAACCAATGAAGATACAAATCAAAGATAGTGTTAAAATACAAAAGGAATCATACCTCATACCTTGGGAATGTTGAGTTATTTAAGATATAGGAAAATTAAGTAGACTGAGCAAGAAAAGAAACAAGTCTTTATAACTATTCATTTATTTAATTAGTAATGAATTTGTTAAGCCCTAATATTGGCTCATTACCCCTTAATTGGGGCATATTACAATAGTAATGTTATTTTATTTATGTCTGCTTTATTCCATTAGTTGTAATTATACCTCCTAGTCTCCTATATATACCAAGGAGACATTTTCATTTGGAATCATCTTGTACTTGAACATTTATGTGGGGTAAAAGGAGGTTGCCCCCTCGAAGAGGCTTATTATCTCAAATTATCTCTTTTTCAAGGCGTTGAGTAATTATTCTGAGGTTTTTCTATGCTATATTGATATTTGGTTCTTAACATATGGTATCAGAGCTCAAGGTCTTGGGGTTTCGCTACTACATCTGAGACACCTTTGAATTTTCGCTATAACTTGTTTCTACAATGTTTAAGAAGGAATGGCTTGGAGGATATTTAGTAGACAAATCAAGGTACGTTGGGTTAAAATTTCATCTCCTAAGGCCTTATACTTTCATAGATACAACCTATGCAAGATAGGGTTATGGAATCATCCTCAACCGAGTCATTGTGGAATTTTCCCTATAATTTTTTTTCTGTAACGTTTCAGACCTTGAACCCTAGAGGATATTCACAGAAATTAGTAGGGTATCTGTGGTAAAAATTTCAGCTTCTGGGTCATCTTACATTTGTAGATACACCCTGTGGAAGATAGGGTATCTGACTAGTATCAAGAAGGTGTTCTAGGTAAAACAATCATAACTTCTTCCTAGAGTATCCAAATTGAGTGAGACTAGTTTCATTGGATAGTGGACAGTCTGCAGTATTTCTGGTACAATTTTTCAGAATTTAATTTCAATCATTTTGTGCGGGGCACGTTATACAAGTGAGATCTCCTGGAAAGGCCAAAAATCAGCAAGTTGTGGGGAAGTTACCATAAATTCCACTTGGCACATCCAATTTTGATCAGACCCATGTCATTGCAAAGAAGAAATATTAGAGAACTAAATAAAATAAAGTTTCATACCCATAAGGGTCGAAACTTGGGAGATACAACATAAGAAAGATTGTCGATAAAACCACCTCAAAATCAAGGTTCAAAAGTGATACTTGGCCAACATGCCACCCAAAAAAGGAAATTCTACACCAAATAAGCCTCCAGAAAATCCTAATTGGACTCTTGATGAAGGTGAAGAAATGCGTAGGGACATAATTTTAGCAAATGATTTTAGAAAAAAAATGGAAATTGGAAAATCTTTTTTGGAAAATTATACCATGGGATAAATTTAGCCCCTAAATTTTTCCTTGAAGTAAATCATTTGACAGTTTTCTTCAAAACGAGAGTATGTGTTGTCAAAAATTTGAATGACCCGTCCATAACTAACTTTTCTTTGCAATAAGTTTGTTGGAAGATATTTGGAATTGGATTTTTAACTCTTGAACTTTAATACTTAGCTAAGTGTCTCATTCTCAAATGCTAGCACGTTGATCTTATGAGTTCTTCAAAGGAATTGTGGAGCTAGGGGTGTATAGGTGGCATGGTGGGTAGGAAAGACATTTAGTTGAATCACCCCCAAAATGATCTACCATCGTACATCTATCATTATCCTTATGTCTTTCAGAGCCTATATTGAGTTCTTCCCCAAGGATAATTTGGTCCTTGAAATGAATGGATACCAAACATGCATCTTGTTCCTATCATATTTTGGAGCTTGTACAGATATTAGGATGAGGACTACACTACCTCCAAAAATTCATTTGTGAGAGACCTTTGTCTCAAGTTTTGTACATATTTTGGAAGTCAACAAGAGATGAAGGCCTRGATTGTAACTAAGACCACATTGCCTCCTGAAATGGTGAATCATTTTTGGAAAAAAAAAAAATGAAAATTTCCAAATCATTTTTGGAAAAAAAAAATGAAAATTTCCAAATCATTTTTGGAAAAAAAATGTGGAATCATTTTTGGGAAAAAAATGAMAAAACCAATTTCTTGGTATAGGTTMTTTCCTTCAAGATCATATTAAAAAACTTATGGAAGGATTGAAACATTTATACTTTCCAAAAAAAATTGTGTTTATAGTGTTGCCAAGGGCTACAACAAGGTAATTCAATTTTTTGAATTTGATGATCATAACCTTTTTCTTATCAATATTTACTGACATACTAGAGATAGAACAAGAAACTTTGACAATTCTTAGTTTCTTGTTAATATCAGAGGGGATACTCACAAAAAAAATATCATTAACGTAAAGAAGAAGGATGGCGATTATTCCAACCAATGTAGTCCCAATACTACATGTTTCTTCCATAAGTAATTGATTTTCTTGGATTTGATAATCATAACCTTTGTCTTATTAGTGTTATAAACCACCATGTATCCATCTTAATATTGAATATTTTAAACATAGAGAATCAACAAGAATTAAAATTCAGAACTATGGCCTCCTTGTATAACCTCATTACCTCACATAGACAACATGGCTTGGATAGATAGTTCAATTGTTAAACTAATACCTTCATATATATATATATATATATATATATATATATATATATATATATATATATATATATATATATATATATATATATATCGATGCATGAGAATTTTTCATCCAAAACAACCTAGTTTGACTAGACCTAGGGGGGTCTTGAATTATTGTAAAATTCCTATGTTTTATTTAATTCTAGAAGAATTCCATGGGATAGAGTTTGTTGAGTTTAAATTTATATGAATGTAATTGAATCTTCTTTATTGATCAGATCTCGATGGTTTTTGAAAATTTAGAGATAGTTGAGGATTTTGTGGATCTGAGAGATTCTAGAATAGGTTGCATATTCTGTGGAGTGCGATTATGATCTTAAAATAATTGATAGATCAGATTCCTTGTTTATATTGTAAGCCTTCAGGCATGTGAGGGTGTGGCCAAATGATAGATTAATTAGGCCTAGCCGAGAGAGTGGAAAATTGAATAGATATTCAGGCCAATGCTGAGGAGAGGTTTATTACTAAAAATAAAGCTCAAAGGAGCAATGCCTAGACTGTGAGATTGGGAAGAGTGAGAATTTTTTACTATAATTTATGTACCGCAATTGATTTAATGAAATTGTGTATTCCTTTGTGTGCACCTATTGATTTATGTATTTATCCTCTTATTTAATAATGTACGTATCAGGTTGAGTTGAGTGCACAAGGAGAGTGATAGTCAAATTAAATTGGAGTAGAAACAAGGGTCGGACCCTTCGAAGAACAAAGTTGAACAACCTTGCAGGAGTCGATGAATAGTGACCATTGGATCAAGACGAGGGAGTAATCATGATCATCGATTTATGGGACTAGGACTTCATTTGCAAGTTTAAGTTTGGACATTCAGAATTAGAATCACAAAGAAGAGAAGATATAGTCATGAGCATTCATCACTGGAAGGATCAATGACCGAGATCAATAATCTTGCATATTGACTTAAGTCTCGAAATCCAGAGGTGATTGTGATTGTTATTAATCCATATTAATGACCAACATCAATCTTCATTCAGAGTTTGAAATAATGGTAAAGTGATTTCGGATTTAGGCATTCAAAGTCGAAAGGATACTCCAACGAAGAGAAGTCTGACCAATAGCCCAGATTGATGGAAGAGAGACTTCGAGAGATGGTCTAGATTTGTTCAGGTTAATCCAGAAGAATGATTGAGTGCGACATCGATCAATGGTTGAGGTCCATTTAGAGTAGTCCACATTAATAATTAAGAAAGTGATGTGTAGAAGCAAAGTATTAGTTATTGGAGTAAGGCTATCAGAGTGAAAGAAATGCTCTGATAAATATAATCTGATAGATGGTTGAGATATATTCAAAATTTAATAGATCAATGGTTCTGAAGATGAAATGTGGCAGATACGTACAAGTCATCCGATGAGGACCTAGCGTTGTGGAAGTGAGTACTAATGAATTGGGACCATAGATATTAAACGAATGATGGTGGAGATCGTTCATACATTCGGGGTCCAAAAGAAGAGGTGTTTCATTGGAGTCTGACATCGGAGTTTTGTAGCCCTTAGAAGTCCGAAAGGGGGAGGTCCAAGACTCAGATCTGATTGTTGGATTAGATCACATTTAAATCAAAATTATCTGTTCCGAAGGTGATTATTTTGATAGCTTATGGGAGTATTAATAATGTGTTCATGATGCACGGTCACCAGATGAGAAAAAAGAGATAGCGAGTATATTTTTGGTACACGGTTATATGGTTTGTCGCATGGAAGATAAAGGTTATAGCACTTAATCACGAAGAGAAGGAGCACCTAGTTTTGAGCACTAATGGTCTGGTATGAAACAAATATTCAAAAACTCTATTGAAAAATATTTTTGGGGCCACAACTCAAGTTTTTTAGAGAATCTCGAGAACTATAGCTATTATGGAATTAGTATATAATTTTTCACCTTCGGGACAAATAGGTCGGGGGTCATCATTTTTTGTATTTGAGGGCAATTGTGCTCTTTGGGAACATAAGTTGGATGAGGTTACCTTTGAATCATAATAACAGGATTGGTATGTTCATGAGAAGGTTTTCTCTTGGAGAATAGAACATATGGATATTCTTACAATCAATTATGAATCAAAAGTTGAAGCTCTAAGGAAATTTTGAAAGACAAGATCATAGAATGGGTCTTGTAAGTAAATTATTTTATGGTTTGAGTTAACTATGGTTATGGAATTTTTTTTATTTCAAGCAGTGGCATCCAAGGGAGATAGGATATGATAGCAGCCATTACAGTTGTTGAAGTTTTGACAAAGGGAAGAGGGAGCATGAAAATCTTAGGTAGAATCTTGGTGAGGTATTGAGTGGCAGGCATAGTACACTTGCTACAAAGGCTTGATGCCACTCACAGTGGACTAGGAGAAGTTCATGAGGAAATGGAGATGAATACTAATGGTCATGATTGAGGTTCAGAGAGAAGCCATAACCATGGGAAATAGGATGCCAAAGTAGTTGGTAGAAAGAAAATGAGTCAAGAAGAATTTGACAGAGAATTTGTTGAGGTAAAGAAGAGGCTTAGTATAATTATGGATCTACTACTGGAAAGCAATGAAAACCATAGATGGGGTTGGAATGTCAAGAATAAATTCAAGTGGTCTAGTGAACAGTTATATGCAAGGAAGCTAAGAGAAATCTTGAAGCACGGGTTGAGTGCTTGGATGGAGGAAGAGGAATTTAGAGCAGTTGAGTTTAGACAAAGGTCAGTGACAAAGGAGGAAGTTCACTTGTGTGAACTAGAGAAATGATTATTCCTTGGAGAGGATGATGGTGGAGATGTTTATGAGAGACTTTTTGAGGGTCTCATAATCTTTCAGGAAATTTCAAAGAAACATGTGGAAATGATGTCAGAGGCATCAAATGAGACCATGGGCTCTTATGTTTTTAAAATTAATGATTTTTGTGTGTTTATAGGTTGTGCAAAGGATGAAGCTCTATAGTCATCTGAAACTATCATAAATATTGTTGAAGGTGAAGATATTCTTCCTGAAGGCATGGAGGTAGAACAAAATCAGGATTTTGTTGTGAATAAAGATGAGATATTGTCATCTCGTGAAAATAATCTTGATGAAGACTATACACAATTTGTAAATGAAACTGATGAAGAAGCAGATGAAGAGGATGAAAGTCTTATGAATTTCTTAGGCCAACACAAGGATATGATGCCAAACGAGACCCAAAAGTCTCATAGAGTTAAAATTGATCATCGTTGTGTGTATGCAGGTTATGAAGACAACCACAAAGAGAATGAACGAATTGAAGAGCAACATTCAGATATAATGTTGACATATTATACTGAAGAACAAATATTGTTGGAAGAGTTGTCAATCGGTCCCAATCTTGAAGGAGACTTCATAGTGGTTGCAGACAAAAAGTATTCAATGATACCTAATTTGAGAGAAGAATTTGAGGCATCAAGAAGAGAAAAAAAAATGTATTAGTTTTTCAAACTAATTATTTGTTTGAGTATGCAAATTATAGACAACCATAGGATGTAGAGTTGTATAAGGAAGGTGTATTTTTGCTCCAATAGAATAGTGAATACTTTGAAGAGTCTTCCCATGGACCTAAGAACATCAAAGGAATAGAGGCCAAGGAGTTGGAAACAACTAGGCGGAGTCCATATGAAGGACAGAGCCAACAAAAGGCAGAGTTGGACATTGAGATTGATGAATTGTGGAACCTAATGATGAAGATATCGAGATGGAGATACCATGGGATGCAGAAGACAACCAACCACAAGTTGCAGCTGGATGAAAGAGATTATACCAGTAGGGTAATTGGAAGACAACAGAGTAAGATATGGGATCCTGGAAGATTGCAAACAACAATAAGGAAACAACAAGACAACAAAGAAGGCAAACAACAACATAAGATTTGGGATCCAGGAGGAATTCAACAAATGAAGACTCATGATCAGGAGATCATGAATGATTTTAACCCTGGGATTCTGATCCATGAGCATTTTTTCCTCCAAAACAACCTAGTTTGACTAGACCTAGGGGGGTCTTGAATTATTGTAAAATTCCTATGTTTTATTCAATTCTAGAAGAATTCTAGAGGATAGAGTTTGTTGAGTTGAAATTTATGTGAATGTAATTGAATCTGTATTATTGATCAGATCTCAAGGGTCTGTGGAAATTTAGAGATAGTTGAGGATTTCGTGGATCTAATAGATCCTAGAGTAGGTTACAAATTTTATGGAGTGTGATTAGGATCCGAAACTAATTGTTAGCTCATATTTCCTCTTTATATTGTAAGCCTTCAAGCATGTGAGGGTGTGGCCAAATGATAGATCAATCGGGCCTAGTCGAAAGAGCATCCAATTGAATAGAGAATCATGCCAATTTTGAGGAGAAGTTGATTACTAAAAATCAATCACAAAGTAGTGAAGCCCAGACTATGAGATCGATCATAGAGAGAATATTTTACTGTAATTTATGTACAATAATTTATTTAATGAAACTATGTGTTCCTTTGTGTGTACCTAATGAATGAATTATTTATCCTCTTATTTAATCATGTATGTATTGGGTTGAGTTGAGTGTGCAAGGTGAGTGACAGTCGAATTAACTTAGAGTTGAATCAAGGGTCGAACCCTTCGAAGAACAAAGTTGAACATCCTTGCAGGTATCGATGAACAATGAGCATTGGATCGAGATGAGGGAGTAATCATGATCGTCGATTTATGGGACCAAGACTTCATTCGTGAGTTTAAGTTTGGATACCCAGGATTAGAATTGTAGAGAAGAGAATATCCAATCGTGATTGTTGATCATTGGAAGTATCGACGACCAAGATCAATATTCTTTTAGACTGACTTAAGTCTCGAAATACATAGGTAATCATGACAGTTAATAATCTAGATCAACGACCAGCATCAATCTTCAGTCGAAGTGCAAAACAATGGTAAAAGGATTTTAGAGTTGGGTATTCGAAGTCAAAAGGATACTCCGACAAAAATAAGTCCAACCAATGGCCCATATTGATGGAAGAGAGACTTCAATAGATGTTCTAGATTTGTTCGGGGTGATACAAAACAACGATTGAGTGTGACACCGATCAATGGCTGAGTTCCATTTAGAGTATTCCACTTCAATAGCTACAAAAGTGACTCATGGCAATATATTATTGGTTATCAGAGTAAGGTTATCGAAGGGAAAGAAATATTCCGAGAAATATAGTCCGAAAAACGGTTGAGATCTATTCAAAATTGAATAGATAAACGATTTCGAAGATGACACATGGTAGATACATACAAGTCATCCGACGAGGACCTGGCACACTGGAAGTGAAGACTAATGAATTGGGACCATAGATCTTAAACAATCGACAATCACAATCGTTCAGATGTTCGAGGTCCGAAATAAGAGGTGTTTCATTGGATTCCGACATCAAAGTGTTGTAGCCATTAGGAGGTCAAAATGGGGAGGTCCTAGACTCAAATTTGACCATTGGATCATATCACAGTTAGATCAAAATCGTCTGTTTAGAAGGCAATTAATCTGATGGCTTATGGGAGAGTTAAGTCCGTGTTCATGGTGCACGGTTAGTAGATGAGAAAAAGGAGATAGCGAGTAGAGTTTTGGTACACAATTATATGTTTGGTCGCGTGGAATATAAAGGTTCTAACACTCAGTCACGAAGAGAAGGAGCACCTACTTTTGAGCGCTAATGGTCTGGTGTGAAACAGAGATTCAGAAACTTCATTGAAAGATATTTTTGGGGCCACGACATAAGTTTTTGAGAGCAACTTGAGAACTTTAGCTACTGTGGAATTAGTCTATAATATTGCACCTATGGGACAAATAGGTCGGAAGGTCATCATCATCATCATATATATATATATATATATTTATTTATTTATTTAAGTGCCAGTGATGCTTAAATGTAACCTATGCTCAGAAGAATTTGAGCCAAGCTCTAGGAAGTTATTAAATTGAATAGTTTGATTGGTCAGCTTGTAAGGCAAACCCAATCAGTAAATAGTGATCCCTTCCCTTTCTAGGTGCATAGTTAATTGAAACTTCAAAATGGAAGCCAAAAGATGACTCAAACAGTCGTAAAATTGATGGATAAATTTAGGAATTGCATTGATTTTGATTGTTACATACTAGTGTCCCTTCTAATTACAACGACAAATTATTGTATGTATAAATGATAGTATGTGTCAACAACAATGATTATGTCAAAGTTGTTTGGGTTTGCTAACTTGATAGGTAAGTAATTTTCTACAATGTTTGCTTCTATTAAAAATGTCATGTTATACATAATGTTATAGGTTTCTGATTTTATAAAAGTATTTCATTTAAATGAAAATTTCATTCCTTGCATAATGTGGTGCGAGTATCTATGCAAGTCTACAAGAACAAGGAAAAATATGGTATTGTACAATCAACACCAACCCTTAGCTCAAAGATATTTCCCTAGAAAAATTCCCCCCTTTCATTCAAGTGTGAAGTGATCCCTTGTTTCTATATACTTTCATAATAATAAATATCCTTAAGGGTAAATTATAAAGAAATAGTATGTGATTTGTACAATGTGCAAATGAAAGAAGACAATATCAATTTGAATGGATCAAGCCGTAAGATTAAATACAAGATGAGAGTTAACAACCAACCATCTTAGGGCCGATCTTCGAAGGGTTCATCAAATTTCTAGGTATAGGAGTTAGAGGAGGAGAAGTTGGAAAGCATGAATCTAGTATAACAACCATGTCGAAGCTTTGTGATCATCACTTAAATGATCCAAATAAGGGGAAGGGTTTTAATGGAAGTAATTTGGACCTAGTTTCTTTGCATGGTGAAAAAAGAGAGGTGAATCAAGGTTTGGAGTCCTAGGAAGGTGGGCTAAGAAGGCTAGAAGGGTGATAACAAGAAAAGATTCAAGGTCAAGATGGTAGTAAGAGACACTTAATATTGATCAAGTTTTGGATGATATGGGTAATGTGCTCACTGGTAAACTTATGGGGAGTCAAACAGAAGAAGAGATGTTCAATTCATGGTTGTATAAAATCTAGGGATCTATTATTAGGTATGGTCTATTTTTCTATATTATATCACATTGTTGGCTAGGGATCCCATTTCATTGAAAGAAGGCATATCATTAATACTCAAGGGGGATTATTTTTGAAATCCTTATTTCTTGTCTTTAATGTTGTGGCATGCTTGTTTTGACCGAACATCAAAAGTGGCATAAAAAATTGCCATCTGGGTGAAGATCCCTGAATTACCATTGGATCTCCCTACAAATAAATTCCTCGAGGAGATAGGAAGTAAATTGATCAAAGTGATAATGATTGATCTATCATTCAAATCTAGTGCATTTGTACTATGGATAAGGTTCTGGTGGATATTTATATAAATGAAGGATTGGTGGAGAGTTTGGACATTGTTGTTGGTCATATAATTCATACTTATATTCTAGACTATTGTAATGTTCTATTCATGTGTCTACATCATCATTTATATCATCATATTGTAGTTGACTAAACAAGGCTGCTTGTAAAGTAGGTCTAGAGGAAACGACTAATAATTCAAAAGCCCATGTAGTGACAAATATCAAGGATTCTTTGTTGGGGTTGGAAAAGGATATTCTTCAAAATCCTTTGAATGCTTCAAGTTCTCAAAATGTGATTGAGGGTTAGTAGAGGTGTCAAAGAAAACATTATAAAATCCTATAGATGGGGAACTTAGAATGTCAGAAGAAAACATCCAAGGAAATGTTCAATATTTGAATTTAGAGTCTACAAGGACTGAGGTCACTCATATGAATCATATTGAGAATCTAGTGGATGTTTTCTTCAAAATGTCCTTGCGAAAGGAGAAGATGGTTCTGTGGAGAAAAATAAATGTTTTGTCCATTATCATTTAAAACCTAGAAAGGAGAGAGGTCTTCTAGGGGTTCCAAGTCAAGGGGTTAGGGTATTGACTCTGTGAAAGATCTTGAGCCTTTGTCTATAGGTAGGAAATCCTATCTATAACTGGCTCAACAAAAGGCCATGTGGAATAACTATTTACCATTTTCAGAGTATTATGTTTATTAGCATTTGAATATGAGATGGGTTCCAAAAGAAGATTCTCCTGAACCTGTTTAATGATATTTTTTATTCTTCCTTGCACTTTATAACTTTGGATTATCACAATATTTTAATACATGCAAGGTTAGGTCTTGAGGAACTTAGAGAAATATGGTTTCTTTCCTTAATTGTCATATAAAACCCATAAAGAAGGCTTCAAAGTTCTTATGTTTGCCAAAATTTTGTGTATCTTTATAATATTGGTGAGGGTGACAACAAGATAATAGCTAGAACAAAAAGCTTTAAGTATTGTTAATTGCTTGTTAAAGTGAAGGGGCTACTTGAAAAAGAGCAATATCATCAACATAAAGAAGAATGTTGATGATATTCGGACCAAAGTAGTGCCAAACACAACTTACTTCTTTCACACATTATTGATTTTCATAGATTTCATCATCATAGCATTTGTCTTATTAGTGATTAGAGACATACCAAAGCTATCAAGAAAAATACTTAAAGTCGAGGTTAGAGTGGTTACTTGCAAAAAAATAAAATGATATCATCGATGTAAAGAAGAAGGATGATAATAATTCCAGCCAAAATAGTGTCAATAAACTACTTCTTCCAAACATGTGTCTAAATTGTTGTGTAAAAAGGTGTTTTCTATAACCGCAGATGTGAAACATAAAATAATCTTAATGTGACACAATAAAATAAAAATAATGATTAATAATAAAAGAAAATGTAAATTCTATTAATATTAATACAAAATAAAAAAGAATATATAAAGCAACGGCCTGAATAAAATAAATCCAAGATAGATTTATAATAATAAATATAAATAACAAGTAAATTTTACAACTTCAATATAGATTTATAATAATAAATATAAATAACAAGTAAATTTTACAACTTCAATATATATTTGTAAAGAAAAATGAGATAATAGAAAATTAATATAAATGACTATATATTCATTTTAATTTCGAATTTTATATAAATCAAGATTCTACTAAAAATAAAGATGAGTTAATGTTTATTTTGGCCCTGCCCCAAATTAGGCATGTCCGATCGGGAAGACTGCAGAGAGTGA
>ML815876.1:254968-267549 GCA_009831015.1 Picea engelmannii | reverse complement strand
CATATTAGTCATTTATTTTGAAACACCTTCTACATTGTTGCAATTCGATTTTATACACATTAATATTGAATTTTAAGAATGACTATATAAAATTCATAGTATCATTTAGAAAAGCCACATTTTAAACTTAAAAGTTAATTTAAGATTTGATGGCTTATACTCATATATGTAATGACATCACATATTTTATTTTAATAATTTATGTCTTTTATTTTAAATTTACATATAAGAAAAGAAAAGAAAAGAAAAAATAATAATAATAATAATAATATAAAATTAAAAAATTAGAAATAGACTTAAATTCTATAGTAACAAAATATTGGATAAATTTATCTCCAGAGGTAAATAACCCGTAACAAACAAAATTGTTTATTCTAATAATTTACTTTCATTACGTCATCTAATAATTCTATCCCAATGATGTAAAACAAGTGATATTAATCCATTGAAGCAGAGTAAGAAGGCCTTACAATTACTATTTACCCATGAGCTATTTCAACATCCACTTTTCCCCTCCGGTTATGAACCATTCACTCAGCGTTGAAGATGGAACAAGGAGCCCCGTATTATCTTGAATCTAAGTAAACATTCACGTGTTAACACTGCAAAGCTTTAATTTCTTGTAAAATCGTTTCCGATATTACTCTACCCTTGATATCTAATTTTCGTTTATTTATTTTCATAACTCTGTCATTGATGTTCTCGGTCTTCTCTTGTAGGACCATCAACATTTGGATTCCCTGGATTCTAGACAGCGCCTTTGCGTGAAAAGGTACTCGGGTTCCATCTTATAGCGTCTTAAGAAAATACCTCCAGGTTCTGTTGTAATGTCACCATTCTGTGCTAGATTAATATTATCCTAGGAACTTTATATCGGCTCCTACAGACGGTTGGTTATTCCTATCTGTAAGCATTAAAGAAGGAATAGAATGGAACTACCCCATATTGTAATGAGATTTCATTGTTTAAAATTTATGAATCGCAGTGTTTGTGTGGAGTTTGAATACTCATTTAAGTATTGGTCTGAATCTGAATTATGGAATTATGTTTTATGTATTTTTATATCACTGTATCTTTACTCCTGCGTCATTGTAATGATAAACACTGTAACTATTTGCTTCCTTAAAGTAGTCAGATTCAATGAGAAAACTCGAATCTTCAAGATATGCAATAGCCAAAATAGTTTTTTGTGTATTAGAAACTTATATAACTCTGAAACTCTATGTAGGCAACAATCTGAATACATATAGATATTTATATGCTTCTAGAATTATATTTATCATTTTTTACTCTAAAGTTACTTGCAAACCGAAACATGTGTACGTATGTGATCACATGCCTGGTAGAGGTTAAAAATATCCCAGTGATGATTCTATTTTATTTACTTATAGGCATACCCCATGTACCCTCCATAACCAACAAACAATAGCTCTATTACTTCATTCATTAACAAAATAAAATTGTTCCTACAACAGATAACACACAGTAGATTTATTACTTCATTCATTAACACAATAAATTTGTTCCTACAACAAATAACATATAGTAGTTTTATTACTTCATTCATTTAACAAGATAAATATGTTCCTACAAGAGATAACACACAATAGTTTTTTTACCCTATTCATTAAAAAAATCAAACTGTACCTACAACAACTAACACAATAGATTTGTTAATTCATTCATTAACAAAATAAAACCTCGAAGGACTCATCCTATAATTCATTTTATTCCACTTAGCCATTTTCTAAGAAAGACAATTCAGCAAAGCAATAGATAGGAGTATATATTTGAACAAAAGTGCAGGAACGACAAATGGAACAACCAAGTTGCACCCAACTAAAGAACGAAACAACTAATCTACTTGCTCCTTTCACCCCCTAGCCTAACCATGAATCCATGAGGGAGAACTGCAAACTCCTCCCTAATTATCGTCCTCTTCCAGAATCAGAAAAACTCTCCTTGCCTCACACTCAGAAACCAATGCTCGTAAAAGAAAGTCATATTCCTCTCCTAGCATACTAGGCAGTGTCCTGCCTCCTCCCATATGATATATATCCCAAAATCATCTTGTGCGTAGGTCATTTCCCTTGGGAATTTTCCCAGCTTTACAAATCCCTGATTTTCAAGGGCTACCAATGGTCAAATTCTTTATTTTCCACTTGTAGAATTCATCCCTGAGGTAGTTCAAACATGTTCCCCACTCATGGAGTCATGGTCAGCTGATTCCAACCCGGTTGTTCCATTTGTCTCTTAGTAATAAATATAAAAATATTTGTTTCTTACAAGTGTCATAGTCAAAGAGTTGGTTGGGCAAATCAAATATTTCAAATATAGAGTAAGCTATGAATATTTCAAATATATATATATATATATATATATATATATTACTATTTTTAATCTATTTTTTTCTTTGCATACATCAAAATCCTAAAATACATACATCTTTTATTTGTACTATAATTTTTTGTCATCTTAACTATTTTTAAAATGAATTATACGTCGCACTAGAAGAGAGTGATATCTACAATATAAAAAGAAGTGTCTTTTTTAATGTTAAAACCCTTTTAGCCTATACTAATAGAAGGTGTTGTAAAGGATATATTGACTTTCATAATTTAAAAAATAATATAAAATTAATATTATAAACTTTGAAAAATACACCAGACTAGAACAATGGTTTCTCTACAATTATACAAAATTTTGGAAGGAAATTTCATTGTCAAGGTACTCAATACATTCACTAGTGAAGACATATACCTTATATTTTATTAAAAAAATAACATACTATTGTTAGAAAAACTCAAATTTCACATAGTTAAACACAATTTCTATAAATAAAAGATGTATATTCGGAAAGCTAATTCAATTTCTTACATTCCATGTTTTTACACCATATTCAAATTCAATGTAAAAGTACCTTGAATAATACCTCCAAGTGAAGATATTGTTGTTTACCCATGTTTGCATTTCCACTAATGCATCATGAGACACCATCATTAGCTTGCACTCACCCTTAGGTGGAGTAAGAACCCCTAAAGTTCATATATTTTTCCTCTATACAATTTCATTAAGTTTTTGCAAATTTCCTTTTGAGAGTAGTGTCAATATTTGGAGAGGTTCACAAACACCTAGAAATTCAATAGGGAGAGTAATAACCCTTCAAGTTCCTGAATTGTGCTCTTTATAAAATTTCTTAAAAGTTTTGCAAAATTATTTTCAAGCACTCTCATCTCAAACATTCTTGTTTCTCAATGTGACACACAAATATGAAGGAACTAAAGAGTCTTCTTTATCCCAAGTATGCTCTTAATTATTCCCCCATAAATCTATCTTGATAAATTAGAAAAGATGGAAAGTCTGAAATAACTCCTTTTTAACAACACTAAGTAAATCCACTAGTTCATGACACTAGTTTATCCCCTTCAAAGGTCAACTCGAGTAATTCACAAACTTAATTTCTTTGTTAGAGGTCACAAAATAATTTATATTCTAGGTTAGGATTGTGGGGATATGTATTAAAAAAAACCATAATCATTTCTCATTCAAAACATATAAATTGTCTTAGGGAGCTTGAAAATCATTTACTTCAAGTGTGAAAAATCCAAGGTAAGGAGATACCCTCTCGAGGCATATGTTTAGGTTAGGTTGTTGCTACGGGTTCCTTTTTCCACCCAAATCTTGTTTGACTACCACCCTTTACTTCTCAAGGCTAATAATCCCTTGCTCGTACTTAAGAAAGGTATATTAGTGATCAAAATTAAGATTTCTACCTAGGTGGCATTTGTGGGCTACATTTTCTCCTGAGATGGATACCATTGGTTCAAGGGAAATTTTTCTAGTTCCATAAAGACATGCCCCCAGTTACCTTCACTATAAATAACTCTTTCAAACCTTCACTTGTCATATTTAATGGATTGTTACCCCATTATTGTAGAGAAACTCATCTACAGATAGACAAGTCCCTTAATTGAACTTATTATAGTCAACGATATATCATCGGATAAACCACTATGGATTCCACCTATATCTAATTCACACACACATAATATTCTTAATAAGTGAGAAGGAGGATATCTTACCTTTTCTCTCCTAAGGTTATCCAATCATATCCTTATGAAGAATTTCATAAGATCCAACTCCTATGCATCCTATTTCACCTACTACCTACACACAAAAGATAATAAAAGATAATTGTATGAAATCAAATATAATGAATCTTCCCTCCCGTTGATTCTGATATTTCCATGAAAACAACTCATTCAACTTCAATTGCATATTCCTCCTCTCGTGCAGTTGGTATTCACGTGGAAACCAACCCTAGGCAGTTTGTGGGAGATAATATGGATAGTGAATTAAAATATGGTCCTCTTCCTTCTAATGGTAATCTAGGTAAGGATTCTTTTAGCGATATTGTGAAGAATGTATCATTTTCTCCTTGTAATATAGTTCAGGAGGATTCGACCATAACTATTCCCAGGGTTATATATGTTGCAACCCAGGAGGCCTTCCAGAACATCAATGCTCTTATGTGTTATTTCAATAGTCTTTGGCCTCACTTAGTAGCTATGTAAAATGGATTTTGGCTCTTGGAAAGTTGAGTTAAAAGAGGAGGATTTTATTTATCCCTGTGTAAAGGGATTCTCCATTGTTGAGTTTTATAATTTTGAAGAAAGGGATTTGATTTTAAACTCTGAACCATATTTTTGGGGAATGTTTTACTCTCTTTTATCCATTGGTAAAGCCCTTGGAAGATATTATTACACAATTTTTGAAACAAAAAATTGAGGCATGACATCATATGCCCAAATATGTGGGGAAATGGACTCGAGAAAATGGTTTATGGAGAAATTAATTTTGAAAGGTGAAAACTACTATTGGACACACAAGATTAATTATGAACATGTTTCTTTCCCTTGTAGTGCTTGCTTTAAAATAGGGAATTTAGTAGGAAATGATCCAAAAGGTCCAAGAAAGTTAGGAAGAATCAATTAAAACCAACCTGGTGGGTTGGAGTAAAGGAAGAAGATCAATTGATTACTAAGGGAGTCACCTAAATTGGACTCTCCCATGGAAGAGACAAAAGTGGATCCATAGTAAACTAGGGACACATTAGTGGACTCAAATAAAGTTAGGGATACTCCTTGTAAAGAAGACCCTCCATCTCAACAAATATCAACACAACAAGATTCAGTGGAACAAGAACTTTCTTTTCACTCAAATCCAGATCAAAATGTAGACCTCCCTAAGGAAATATAGGTGGATCAAGCTGAAGAAGATGAGACATAAGAACAATTAGAACCCCTAGATCAAGACAAATGAAGTTTGGAAGGAATAGAAAGGACATCATCAAAGAGAATGGAACCTTGGATAGTAATAGTGAAGAAAAAAATCTCATTCAATAACACAACCAATGGTGACAAGAATATGGGCTCGTAATCCAGTTTAGTCGTGCATTATTTTTATCTTTTGTTATGTCAACAATTTATCATAATTTACTCATGTAATAAATACTGCGATAAATGTTTTTTGGACTTAAATATTTTATATATTTGGAAAATAGGGAGTTGATGATTTTACTTGAAATCCAAAATCAATAATGTTTATAATCTCATTATGACCCTCACTACAATTTTTTTATACAAATATCCTTAGTTATGGTTTAAAAAATAACAATAAATATTTTTATTATTTTATAAATAAATGATCTCTAATTATTAATATTATATATTTTCTAATTATTATTTTTTCCTAAATAAATGGTTGATGATGGCTAATTACATTACCACTTTTATAACCATTGATGAGAAAATGACAAAAAAAATTAAATGGTGATGTATACTCAACATATTTAATAAATTACCACCCCTTATAACCAAATTGATGGCAACTTAAGAAAGTTTGTGGTGATATTACATATATCTTTGAAAATTTATGACTAAGAAAACTATTGAGCGCCTAACTTTGCAATAGTAATATTAAAATAAAGTTAACAAATTTTATTATATTATTGAAGTTATATATATGGATGATGATAATTGACATCCATTAAGATCAAGTTTGTTATATTTGACTTTAAAAAAGGTAAGGAATTACTTAATTTTCTTTAAAATTTTATAAAAAAATTATAGTTTGAATGAGTTAAAAGCTCGTAAAATTTGGTATTCTAAAAAACTTTTTGAAATTGTGATTTAATGTGAGTGTAGGTAGGACATTCTAAGAGAAAGTGATTTTCATTTTCAACTCTCTTAGTGTCACAAAGATGAAAAATCCTTTTAGCGTAAGATGTTTTAGGAATTACATCCAAGACATTGTTTGACTATGGAGCTCATGCAAGTTTATTCTTATTTTAGCAAGCTAATTTTCAGAACATAGAGATACAAAGACATCTTACTTGATTCTCCAATGATTTAGCCAAGACTTAGCGTCTTTACACCCGCCTTACTTGAGTCATGGGTGGTTTTGAATAGGGTCTCAAGCAATCTTAGGAAGCATATTGTTTTTCATGATGTTTATCATGTTCTTGTACATTAATTACCTAGTCATAGTTGTTCTCTCAATGGGGGAAAGACTCGCTTCTATGAGGAGGATATGATAGGGTCTGTTTCCTTCAATTTTGATATTATAAGTTATGAAACACTTTTGGATTTTCTCTTTCTCCACGATTCTCTAGAGGTGGAAGCCCTAGAGATAGTTTATTCTTATCACATAACCAAAGATTCTCTAGAGGAGAAATCCCAAGAGTTAGTTTCTTCTTATAATATAACCAAAGGTTCTTCTTATCCATAGTTATCTTTTCACCCTCCATATATCTCATTCTCAATGCTATAGTTACTTAATTTTGTGACGAAAATCTATTTGGAGATATTTGTATGAAGTGATTTCCTTCAATACTAGAGCAAAAAATTCTTGAGAAATTTCTGTTTCTTGTCTAGATCACACAACTAGTGGATAAGGGACAACCTTCCTTAATTCCTATATTAGAATTATTTTTTTCTAACCAGATTGTATTAAAAGAAAAAATACGGGGGAGATGTTCATGTAACATAACACATTAAAATAATAATATTTAAATATTAAAATAATAATATTTAAATATTAAAATAATAAAATAATAAAAAATTATGTCAAAACGGTTATGATGATGATGATGATTAACGTCCACTAACACTAAATTGGTATATCATACCTTAAAAGGTAGGGGATTACTTGCAATTCTTTAGAATTTTTTTTGTGTTCGAAAAGCATTAAAAGAAGCCTTCCAAGATCACCATAGTTTTTTTGAGATAAAAGGTTAGGGAGGTTGGTAGTGTGAAAAATATTTTGAAATTGAGATCTGATCTAGGTATAGGATGGGCAATATAAGAGAAAATGTTTTCATCTTCAACCTTTTTAGTATCACAAAGTTGACAAACTCTTTCATCCCAAGGTGTTTTAGGAATTGACCAACACATAGTTTCACTATGGAGCTCGTGAGAATTTGTTCTTATCTTAGCAATGATTGTTTTTTTCTTTACACTTGTCAAAATAGAGAGATAATTTTAAACTTTTAGATTAGGGTTGATTACCTCCTTAAAATACCTTTATTTTCTTTCTTCCTCCAAGTCTTTATCACACCATATTTTTTAAAAATTTTATTTAATGATATTTTTAATAGTATCCTTATTCTGCAAAATGGTCTCTCCCATCATTCCCCAATGACTTAGCCAAGAGTCAACATGTTTATGCGAACTCTGCTTGATTCGAACGTGGTTACAACTGGAATTGGAAGCAATTTTAGGAAGCCTCTTGACTTCCATGTTGTTTAACTTGTTCCTATACATTAGGTATATATCCATAGTCATGCTCTCAATGTGGGAAAGACTTTCCCCTAAGAGGAGGATGGAATAGGGTGTATTTCCTTTAATTTTGACATTATAGGTTATAAAATTATTTTCTATTTGTTCTATATTTATCTAGGATTCACGAGAGATATTGCATCCCCAGACTTCACATCCATATAGAATAACATGCATAACAAGAGTATAAAAAATGAGCTACTTCTTATCCAAAATCCAAAGATTGGCGGATTTACAATTGTTTTCAAGCCCATAATAAGCTTTCCATCCTTAGATAATCATTTTTTCATTGCTATAATTCCAATTGATCTTCTGCTGAATATAGATTACAAGATATTTGTTTGAATTCACTTCCTCTAAGTTGTTGTTGTCATATTCGAAGGTATCATAAGTGGTCTTATTGGATTTAATGATCATGACCTTAGTGTTTTCAATATTAATTTAGTCATACCCATATTGGAGCAAAAATCCTTGAGTATTCTTAGTTTCTTTGCAAGATCATGGTGACTCCTCGCCATAAGAATGATATCATCGACATAAAGAATAATATTGATGACTATACTAGTGAGAGTAGGGATGACACAACCTACTTCTTTCAAGTAATCTTCTAACTTGTCAATGTATATGCCAAAAAGTGTAGGAAACAACGGACACCCTTGCTTGACTCCAATATTGCAATTAATTTCATTCGACCATCCCTCGGTGTTCTTAAACTTTTCAATAAAATTCTCAAACAACCTTATTGCAACAACCCTTAACTCAAAAAACACTTTTATCTCTTCCAACCTATCCCAAAGGTTTCAGACTTTAGTATTGCTAAACTCCTTTACAATGATCCTAAAGGTAACAAGAAAAATGATAATTTGTTATCTAAATGATAAAGAAAAATTCAATATTTAAAAAATATACTCTAAAAATTCAAATATGATTTGCAAAACCACATTATACACAACCCATTACAAAAAAATAACTATAAATTTGTTTACAATAGCAAATATGAGAGAAGGCATATTGCACACAACACACTTCAGTTCATGTTTCATAGACAAATGGAGGTTACATATATAGCATCCATATCACTGACTCCTAGCAATCTAGATCCTAAGAAAGTGGATCTGATTAGCTAAAAATAGTTAACCTAGAAACTCACAGTTACAACAATTGTAAGCATTATCTCATAGTTAACCTAGAAACTCACTGTTACAACAATTGTAAGCATTATCTCATAGTTAACCTAGAAACTCACTGTTACAACAGCTGTAAGGATTATCTCTAATACCCTCCCTTAATGCTTACATTACAAATATTACAATCACAAATTACAAAGCATAACAAAAGGTTACAACACAAAAAATTTCATACGTGTCTCATTGGTCCTCATACTCAGTTACACCCATCTCTAAACTTCATAGACACGCTCTTTCTCTCCATCATCTTCAAGTTACAAATTCATCCAACACAAATATAACCGCTTTCGACCATCTTTGAAGTATTTATAGGATCGATGATTCTAAACTACCCCGAAGAATAGTCTTGATATTGAAACATTCAGTAATCAATTTTACAAAATGACATTTTTACACACACTCAACAACATAATGATAACACGTAATTCATGATCTTGGAGCACCAAAATACAACAAGAATCAAAAGTTTTTACAATATATATCTAACATACATAAATAACTATATTCTAGAAAAGTTTGAGAGATGATTGAGAAGGTTCATCATCACTAGATGAGTATTCATGCATAACACCTAGTGAGTCCTCAGCTATGTTAGTTGATTCTTTTAGTTTTCCTTTTAGAATATCACTAGCACGTGTTTTGCAATTCAGTGTTGTATGTCCACGTCTTTGATACTAGAAGCATTCAATGTTTTTATTTGTTCTTCCCTTGGAGAATAGTGTAATTTCAGCATGTGATCTGACTTCCATGTCACCCTCCTTCATCCTCTTTTCTTCTACTAAGAGTGCTCAAATCATGTATTCCAAAGTTCGAGAGGGTAATCGAGTTAAAGTAAAAATAGCATTGTCATATTTTAGAGACAAACTATTTAGCAAAATTTCTTTTGCATCTTCTTCATCGACTTTAGAGTCGATCTCTCCCAACTGTGCTAACAAAGACTTTAGATCATTTATGTGAGAAGACAATGATACTTCATCATGCATTTTTAATTTGAATAGTTGTAATTTTAATGAAAACTTGGCATTTACAGTCTTTTCCCCAAATATTGTACTCAATTGTACCCACATTTTTTGAGAATATTTTTCCAAATCTATTAGGTGTAGCTGGGAATCTGCAAGAGATAGTCCAAGAATGGACTTGGATCTATCCTCTCTTTTCTCCCATTCAATTATTTGATTGGGATATGTAGGTGGCTTCTATGTACCTTTCATTATTCCCCATAAATCCTTATGCATCATTTGAAGTTGTATTTTTACTTTCCAAGTATGGAAATTAAAACCATTAAATTTTTCCAATGCAATATCCTCCATATCAATAAAAAATTTAATCAGAAAATGAATAGCTCTACAATCAATAGATATGACAGTTTTCAGTCCTCTAATTTCTGGATTATGGATCAATGGGAGACATTCTCAGCAGCAACAAAGATATTCAATTACAAATAAAAAATAGCACTCATACCAACATACTGATCTCTCTTCAATTGGGTGTTTCTTTGATGGGAGATCAACACCGGTCTTCTCTATTAGCATTGTAACGGAAGGCCACATTTCCTCCACAGAATCCTCCATGCACTTGTTTTTAGCAGTTGTCTTTTCACCCACATAGCAGTTATACAATTATACAATAGATATCTCAGAAAGCTCACTCCAGTAATTCCTCACACAAACAATCTATCCTTCAACAATTCACGTAGCTTCCAGATACATCAGAAAGAATACAACAACTTCTCGAATGGATGGCATTTTATACTGAATGAACGACAGCGATCGCAGCTCCCAAATCACACAGAAAATTAATAAAACACACAACTAAAAACTATCTACTCCTACAACGGATAAACTCACATCTCTATCATTCTCATTGGCCCTCCCTAGAGGGAGCTAAGCCAAGAGCTGCTCTGATACCAAATAGAAAATATGAGAGAAGGCATTTTGCACACAACACACTTCAATTCATGTTTCATAGACAAATGGAGCTTACATATATATCATCCAAATCACCTAGCAATCTAGATCCTAAGAAAGTGGATCTGATTAGTTAAAAATAGTTAACCTAGAAACTCATAGTTACAACTCATTAGCTAAAAATAGTTAACCTAGAAACTCACAGTTACAACAACTGTAAGCATTATCTCATAGTTAACATAGAAACTCACAGTTACAACAGTTGTAAGCATTATCTCTAACATTTACGTAGACTTGTTGCTAGGTTTTTTCTTTTTACATTGGATTTTGGAACCAATCCTTGAGATCCCAAACAACAGATTTATTGGAAAGGTATGCATTAAAACAGTAATTCTAAAAAATACCTCCTTGGGATCAATCCATGTTTTTCTGTTTGGTTTCTTATTCCACCTATGAGTATTTGTTTTCCAACCAACAAAAGCTTGCTTGCCTAGGGCATGATTTTTTATGAGCTAGGCATGTTATGGAATTTTAAAGCATCACCAACGACGACAGACGCAGTAGCTTCCCCGTAATCCATTGAAGCAGAGTAAGCAGGCCCTATAATTACTATTTAGAGTGGGAAAGAAGGTAAACTTTGTGTGATGTGATGAAATATACAACCTTGTGCTATGCTAAAATATGCAACTTTATGAAAATTGGTCGCTCTGTTTTTCTAATGAGAAATACCAGAAGGGAAAATGAAACTAGGTTTTAAGCCATTTTCTCTAAGACACAATTTTTAATGCAAGTTTTAAGCCATTCACTTAGTGTTGTAAGTTTTGTTGCGCTGCCACTGATTCGCAATCAAATTTCAACCTGTCCAAATCCTTAAATGTATGATATGGAGAATTTTACGGTGATTTTATATGCAGCTTTGTGAAAATTGGTCGCTTTGTTTTGCTATGCAAATTTAACTGTATGATATGGTGAATTTTACGATGGATTTCATAAAATTAATGAGTTTCCTGAAGATCCTCGGTAAAGGAAGCCATCCAACAAGGCCCCCTCCCGACTCAGGTTAAGGTGGTTTAAAATATAATATCCATGGAGGGTTATTTTTTTCAATGGTAGTTAAAATTTCAATATATTTAAAATTATGATGATGATGATGATGATTAACGTCCACTAAGACCTAATTGGTCTATCGGACCTTAACAGGGTAAGTGATTACTTGTGATTCTTTAGAATTTTATTTATGTGCTCGAAAAACATTAAGAGAAGCTTTCCAAGATTACCATACTTTTGTTGAGTTAAGAGGTTAGGAAGGTTGGTAATATGGGTATAGGCTGGACAATCTAAGAGAAAGTGCTTTTCATATTCAACCTTCTTAGTGTCACAAAGGTGACACACTCTTTCATCCCATGACGTTTTAGGAATTGACCAATGCCCAGTTTCACTATGGAGCTCGTGAGAATTTGTTCTTATCTTAGAAATGCTTATTTTTTTCTTTACACTTGGAAAAATAGATAGATAATTTTGATCTTCTAGATTAGGGCTGATTACATCTTTATAATACCTTAATTTTCTTTTTTCCTCTAACTCTTTATCACACCACATTTTTTCCTTAAATTTTGATTTGACGTTTTTTTTAATAGTATCTTTATTCT
>ML815876.1:196077-230517 GCA_009831015.1 Picea engelmannii | reverse complement strand
GTACCATTCGAAAGTGTTACTGGAATATCTTCATATCCCTTGATCTGATAAGAACAATCATCTCCAAGATAAATATGGGAACCATTATGTGTTTCTTTAAAGTTTTTATACCAATTCCTATTACATATCATTTGAATTAAATCTCCAGAATCAACAAACCATGCATCAACATCATCAGTTTCAGCAGACAGTGCAGCATTAGACACAAACAATTTGATATATTTTGGATCAATATTCGGGTTTTCTTCTAAAAAATGTCCTGAATGTTTTCTATTTTTATGCCTAGCCTCATCATCATTTTTATTCTTATAACATTCTCTGAAAATATGCCCAGTCCTACCACAATAGAAGCACTTAGGTTCATTTCTATTCGATGGAATACCTTCATTTGGCTTTGGAAATGACTTCCTCTGAAATGAATTTCCTCCTCTGCAGTCAACGCCTGCAGTCAACGCCTCCTAGTCTTCTCTCAAACATCTACCCACTTATATTGGCAGCAATGGAAATATGTTGCACCTTCAATGCAACAAACACACATCAATCTCCTCTTGGAAACTTTTCCTTGCATCAAATTGCTCCTCCACCTCTTCCAGAAATTGAAGATTTCTTCCACCACACGTTAAATAAACTATATTCCTCTCTTTCTTGGAGGATCGATATTATTTTAGATAGATAATCGATTATTGAGCCAATGTTATCAAAAGAACAATGAAATTTCCAATTCAATAGATCTCTGATTGAGCAGACAAATCTCTGATTCAAATGATACTGATATCTGGAAACACGCAATAGGTTACTCCATGCAACGGATCTAGAATTCAATGATGGGAAATATCCTTCACGCTTTCAGCGCTCCTCCGCCTGTCTGATTTGGAAGTCATCCTTCTAGAACATGCAACCTCTCAACAATGATTTTCTCTCCACATAGAGTTGGAAGCGCGCAACAATAGCTCGCGTTCAGGAGAAGAGAGTTTGAGGGACTTTGGGTTGGATTCTCCTCTATGCTAGCAGCCTCTCCACTCCTTCACACCTCTACATAAGTGCACAGCGAGAGGCAAGAAATCATGTTGGTCCGCTTGAATAAATACCTAACAATAAATGCAGATCCTCTAACAGTGATCCCACAGACCAACAATGGAGGCATTCTGATCTGGGCGCACTCTCCACGCCCTCTCATGCAGACGCCCCCTCACGCGATCTTCCTCTTCAGCAGCAAGTGATACGCTTCCTCACATAATAGAGAACAATCCGCTCACAATGGATAGCGATCCTCTATCTTTGATACAACGTAAGAGAGGGGAAGCAAAGCCAAGTTTGTTAAAATTAATCAATGAGAAATACAAAGTATATATATGATTCCATACAGTTTAGAAACGGTTTGAAAGGTTTGGAAACTAATCCTCTGCAACCTATCTCCATTATCTCTAAGCCAATGCATGATGTGTCTTAGGTTACAATGCATTTGATTTTATAAATTCTAATTGTTAAAACTATGACATTATAATGATCTTGGTGATATATCTTTGCCCTCCGCAAATTGTATATAAATATATACATTCCACCGATGTGCCTTCTATATTTCTTTAATGTGTATCGTTGAATATAATAACTATATATGGGTGCACATATCGTTGAGTAGAACTTATACATTGCTTATATGGGTTAGTGTCGAAATTTGATGGCTAAAATGTTTTTCGTAGTATTTTAATGAGTAAAATGTTTGTCTTAGTCAATATTTAATAATTGATATATTGAAATTGTTTGATTCCATAATTAAAACCATAAATTTTAAAGATGAAATGCTTTTAAATTCCAAGCTTGTACTCTTTTTTTATGAAAATCATCCCCATAAAAATTGGCCACCAATTAAATGCTTATTGCTTCCCATAAAAATAATTCTTTTGGTTTTCAAAACTTCACCACCTGTACTTTCATGTCTATCTTGTCACATTTATAACTTTGGCAAACAAGTGTTGCATGGCAGCATAGTCCATGTTGAGTTGAATTGGGAATAAATGCACAGGCATTGGGAAAAAGTATCAGAGGAATATGGAAACTACAATGGAGATGTGGCAATCAACATGAAGCACAAGTGGTATCCATGCATGAAATGACACATGGCATATAGAGCCTCATTTAGTTTTTTAAACTATATAATCCATCTTGCTATTTTCAAAATTTTCGTTCTTTCCAGTAGTGTGACTTGCTATGTTCGAAATTTTCGTTCCTACCTTGCATGTTTTATCTCTTCAATGTATTTATGAAATTCATTCATAATGATTTATGTATACTTCTAACTGGTTAGAGTTAAGTACAATTTTGATAGACTATCTGGCTTGTGTGTCTCTATATGTGCCAAGACAAATAAAGTTATATACATAGCCGGAGAAAAATATATGCATGAGAAAAAGATAAAACATAGAAGACACATATAAAGTTACATTCAAATTAAATAAACACAATTTCTTGGCATTCATCATAGTTGAAGATAAAACTTTATGAGCACATAAATATAAAAGGAGATAAAAATAGTTTTATTTGAAATATATCGAAAAATAATATTGTTTGTTACATATTCCTGGAAATTTAAATGTGTTTGTCATATAGAATGGGATTGGGGCTCAGCTCCCGTGGACCATAAGAGAAATATGTTTAAGAAATAGGACTCTGGAAAGAAGAAGTGGGCGATGGTAGAGAGCAATACCTCAAAAGAAGAAATTGGAAGGTATCAGTATTTCGCTAGACATTTCTATTTAAAAGGTGGAATAACTGGATTGATAAACAAAGCAGGATGTGATCAGTATAGACTTACAGTGATGGTACATATCACCCCTTTTGTTATTTTCTTGTTGATTCATTTTTATGCTATCTTCGACGACTATTGGAATCGTTCTAATTTCTTGTTGCCTTTCATTGACGACCAACTCCATTTCCCTTTGGACCCATTCTTCAATGTATCTTCTCAAGGGGGCCATGTTGATTTCATTCCAAATTTTTATGTTGAAAACTTCATTTTCTAATTCCCTTAGATCGATAGAAAGATTGCACAGCCTGATCAATTTCTTCATTTTGTACCGAATAGTCGACTAGCTAGTTGTCCACATCATCTTCACCATATTCAAGGATGTTGTAAAATTTTTCTAAAGACAACCCCTTAAAAATATCAACTTGTATATCAAAGGCTTGCTTAGTTAAGGGAAAGGAGTTGACTATTAAGTTGGGGTCTTGGACACGATGCGAGGAGGCTGGAGGATTCTTTTAAATTAGTTGCAGGGGTGGAAAGAATGTCTATTGCTAAAGCACTGGCAAGAAATGGCATATGAATCAAAGATTCCTCCAATTCCTTGACTCGATCCTTCAGTCTGGCATTCTCGACCTCAATGCCTCCAATGGAATCATCAAGAGAATCTCTAGTTTCTTTGTGAAGTCGGGAGCTTTGGGACGACTACATGTTCACAAGGTTATTCTCTGAACGAGATTTCCCTTTCTTATTTTTACATCTCTCTTTTCAATAATTAAATTTTTAGACTTGTTGTCAAAAAACAATGCTCTCGAATACAAAGGTTTAATCTTCATAAAAAAATTTGGTATCATCTCTATCCATTGGGCGACTATGTTGGATCTTGTCTCAGAGATGATCAAGGTTGCAGAATACACTATCCATGTCAGTCTCAAGTTCCATGTTCTCACTCTCAATTTCGGGCTTTTTCGCCTGCCCTACAATTTTTTTTCTCTTCTTCTTCACGGGAAGCTTGTGAGAACTATCAATTTTAGCACAAGTAGGGTTGTTATCTCCTCCTCCGTTTGAAGAATTATGGGTTGTTTTCTTACCGGGGTGGTCTTTTGGAGCGATGCTCTGGGATGTCGTACTTTTGGGAGTGGTATCTATGGATTGAACACTCTTCTCACCGGGGCATTTTCCCTGTTGCTTGTACAATTCAGTGATGCTTTGCAATGTGTCTAGGGCATTGGCATCAGAAGAAGGAGTGCTTTCATCAATGTCTCTATTTTTGCTCAGTTGTCTCTGGAAAAATTAATTGTTGAGGCCAACTGCAAGTAAATTTTCTAAACAAATTCCATTAGGGTCGAACCCTCTTAGCCTCTCAGCATATCTTAGGTTCAAGTTGTTGAAATGGGCTACGAATTCATCAATTTTGTTGACGTTCCTCAACACAAAGTCTCCAACTTTCCAAGGTAGAGGAATGAACTATTTTTTTCTCTTCTCGTGGAATAGATGCAGCTAGTAGTTGTATTTCCTTGTTATTTTTGTAACAAACATTTTGTCTATAATGTGACATGGAAGGAGAGCAAGTTTTTCCTTGGAGCCAAAAATACTTATCACATTGTGATTCTCCATTTGTTCAAGTGCCCCCTTCTTGTCCAAAAACTTTGTTTCCTGGTCAGATATGCGGGGAGCATCCTTTCCTAATAATTAAACTTTGAAAATAGAGACAAAGTCATTAAAAACATCATAAAAACAATGGGAGTCCTTGTGCCTCCACAAGTCGTGGTAACAGAAGGTTACTGGGTCGAATTCCTAGTTTACCTTCTTGGACAAGGATAGTTTTGGAAACAGACAACAATGCATTATCGCAAAAACCAAGTAGGATGACATATAAAATTTCTTCTCCTTTTTGAAGCTTGACAATTGGGAACAGATTTCAAGGGAAATTAGCTTCCCCCAATAAAAAATGGATTGTTCCTTGATTGTGAAATACAAAATATAAAGAACCATGCGGGAAATACTTGATGTGGATTCTTGTCCCGTTATTCTTGTAAATAGTCAGGCAATTTCATGGAATGGATTTCTAAATGAACTAACCTGCAAGCTTTTGATATCTTCAGGAACTACCATCGGGTCTTCCAGGAACTTGGGAAAGAGGTCCAACATGTTATTATGTTTTCTTAGGAATTGCTTGGAGTCTTGTCCTTTGAACGTCAATGTTGGCTATGACAATCTTAACATCTCATGAAAGACCGAAGGTGAAAAAGAAATAGGAAAGTGGTCATGTAATGTTCCCAACCATCAACCCCATGGTCGGGCCAACATTACTACGCAGAAAAACACTACTGTAACATATTATGCATTCTTATGAAATACAATTGCTTAATTACAGTTAAACATAGCATAAGCACATTAATACCATTAGCATGTACATAATCCATGGCATTAACAATAATTCACAAATACAGCGAAATACATGTAAACATTGATAGAATCATACACATGCATATTTAATTGAAATTATACGCATGTATATACTTATGTTTTAGACTGGATGTAATTCATCAACTGCGTGTAGAACTCCCATGAACCTCCCAGCCTTAGACCGTGCTGCTCATCACTCTCAGCAGTAGGTCACCCCCGAGCTGGGACTAAGCTCCACTGGGTAGGGATTCCTAGGCTAGGCAGGGAATACAGGAAGACACACAGTCACAGGAGAAGGATTCTCTCCCAGGAGCCACTTATGCCCACTACCCATAGACTCTCATTCACCACATGTCTATCCCACCCTAGGAGTATACACCTTCACTGTCACCAAGACAATCCATCGGATGCTAACCTCCCTTCCCTTGGGCTTCAGCAAAAGACCAAACCGGAAGTCTCCGAGCTCTGTGGCAGCTACAGGACTCCTTCCAGGAGTTCTCACTTCCTTCGCACACTATCTCACCTGGAGAGAGTCGCTCACATACTGGGTAACCTACCTCTTCAACAACAATCACCTCCCTCACACTGGCCAGCAAGCCACACGCAGTCCAACACTGCATGGCCACAACAATCAATTGGGAAAATGGGTATGGACACCCGAAACAGAAACGATCAGTGATAAAGCATAGCACAACTCTGCAATTACAGGATGCGTTAATATTTCCGGCAAGCAACACAGGATGCACGACTCAACAATTACGAAACATTCAGTTCTCCCAACCAGAAATAAGGAACAAAGTCACCTCTCTAGTTTCAAAGATGGGTAAGGTGTACAAAGGTTCAATCATAGAGGCCAAATGCGTACAGATGGAGGATGGAGGAATTGGAAGGTCGAACCCTGGATTCAGGTGATGGTTGGAGGAATGCCCACCCAAATCCTACGCAATAGTCGAAGGAATGGAAAGAGAACCCCCAACATGGCTCATTTCCTGGGTTAAATCGCATGCGCCTAGGTCGACACATGTCACTCATGAAGCTGTATGCATCCCTCCCCAGGAACTTAGGACAAAACATCTAGATTTCACATGGATTTAGGGATAATATTAAATAATTATTCCCAAGGACTTGAGCCCCAAGGATCCACACTTAGCCTCTCTTTCCAACCTTCCAGCCCCCAATCCCTTACCCAAGTTTTGTGGAAGCTTAGTTCCCCGTCACTCATTCATCATGGTCAGTCCACACGCAAAGATGTTTTGTATTAATACTGTGCATAATTACATGTACAAAAATCGGCCCCTTGCCTTCAACACTTAGGATCCCTGGCCTAATAACACATAAGCCCACTAGCTTATATAACTTGGCTCACCGGCCTTATAAACTTGAATTACAGTTCATAAACAAGATATATACTTCATAGACATGATTTACAATAGGGCTCAGCCTTGGGGACATTACAGGTACCGCAGTGGAATAATTCTTTGTCCTGAAATGTATTTATCGGTGCACTAAGAGACCAAATCCTTACAGTCAAAAAATTCAGGGACACATCTTGCACCAGCAATTCCAGAGGTCCAAATTTTTTTGTTCTGGGCGGAAGGGGATGAGTAGTAAGAATATGCCCTGGACCCCTGGATGTTATGTTCCTCGCGCCCGAAGATGTTCACTATATCTCCACATAGATGTTGTCAAGTTGGTGCGATATGTTTATGAGAACGTCTATTTTCTCTAGACGATGCTTGAAATGAACAATTGTGGAGGGGATAATATAACCCTCCACAAATGTTGTTTCAATGTGTGTAAATGGGAAATCTCCTCGAGACTTTCACTCATTAATGGCAATCTTTATGGGTGTTGCATGATGAGTTGTTAACAGTAAATCTTATTTATTGCATACTTAGAAGTGCGAAGGTGGGGGGTACGACAAAAATAAATTAAGGATTGGAGGTTTCATGAACGTGTCAACCTGACGATGCGCGAACGGCATTCCATGATGTTTGAAATTAACACTCGGAAGAGATAATATAACCCTCCGCAAATATTTGTTTAATGTGTATTAATGGGAGATCTCCTCGAGCCTTTCACTCATCAATGACAATCTATACAGTTCTTGCATGATGAGTTGTTAGCATTAAATCCTACTAATTTCATATTTATATATATATATATATATATATATATATAGAGAGAGAGAGAGAGAGAGAGAGATATTAATATTTCTATAAACAATTTGTTATTATAAACAAGTGCGAAGGTGATGGAGACAGGAAAGAGAAAGTAAGGAATGGACAAGTATGAAAATTGATTGGATGGGCTTCAACATAGTGTTACAGGGGATACTCATGAGAGGTGAGTGTTAGACAGTCAAATTGTATGTCTCAGAATTTTTGACTGCAAAATGTGTAAAATGGAAGAGGGCATAATGGGGCAGTTCAATGACCAGTTTGTATATTTGCGGGATTCCTGGAAAGTGGCTAAGTATGGAATAGGGAAACGGTCGGTCGAACTCGTTTTCGGAATTAAGGATTGAATGTTTCGTGAACGAGCCAACCCAACGATGCGCGAATGACATTCCATGATGTTTCAAATTAACACTCGGAAAGGATAATATAACCCTCCGCAAATCTTGGTTTAACATTAAATATTACTAATTGCATACTTAGAAATAAGACCTTATCTTTATATATATATATATATATATATATATTAATGTTTTATAAAAAAAAAATTATTATAAACAAGTGCAAAGGTGACGGGGACAGGGAATAGAAAATAAGTAATGGCCAAGTATGAAAAGCGTTCAAAAGGGCTTCAAAATAGGGTTATAGGGAATTCTCAAGAGAGGTGAGGGCCCGACGGTTAAATTGTATGTCTCGAAAATTTTGACTGCAAAAGGCGTAAAATGGAAGAGGGCATGATGGGGTAGTCCAACGACCAGTTTTTATATTTGAGGAATTCCAGGTGTTGTTTATAGGTCGCAGAAAAATGGAAGGGAAATCTTGAGACCGCTTGTCCAGGAGCCCTCAATCAAAAAAGTGGCTAAGTATGGAATAGGGAAATAGTCGGTCGGACTCGTTTTCGCTAATATATTGAAATTTATAATAAATATCCCATTACCTGGCAAGATCTTTTCTACATGTATATTGCAGAATTATGGGTGTTGTTTGCAGGTCACAAAACAATGCAAGGGAAATCTTGAACCCACCTATCCAGGAACCCGTAAGGGAAAAAGTTGGTAAGTATGGAATCAGGAAACGGTCGGTGGAATTCATTTTCTCTAATATATTGATATTTCTAATAGATTTCCCATTACCTGGCAGGATATTTTCTGCATGTTTCTGGACAAGTTGTGTAGGGACAGTTATTATGACTGTCTCCTCGAAGCATGGTGACTTGTTATCATTAAACCTCAGTTATTGCATACTTGGAAAGAAGTGCAAAGGTGGCGGGTACAGGAAACAACAATTAGGAATTGGATATTTCTTGAACCCACTAACCCGACAATATGCGAAAGAGATTCAAATAAATGACCAAGTATGGAAAGCAGACGGACGAGCTTCAAAATGGGGTGACAATAATTCCACAGGAGATGTGAGGACCCGATGGTCAAATTGTAGGTCTCAAAAATTTTGAGTGCAAACTGTGTAACATGAAAGAGTGTATGATGTGGGAGTTTGATAGTAAATATGTATATCGCGGAAGTCAGGGTGTTGTTTACAGGTCACAAAACAATGGAAGAGTAATCTAGAGCTCGCCTGCCCAGGAATCAGCGATCCGAAAAGTGGCTAGGTATGGAATGGGGAAGCGGTTGATCAAAGTCGCAATATAAAATAACGAGTGAAAATGTGAACCTGTGAATTTTCCAGCCCATGCAGTTAGACATTTTTGGAAAAACAACTAAGTAACCAGAAAGAGAAAGTAGAGGGGAAAAATAAACTAGAATTTGGTTAAATATAGAAGAGGGGAAAGAAGGGATAATACATTCAAATTTGTAATAGATATCCCATTTCATGGAAAGATGTTTTATGCATGTTTCTGGAGAAGTTTTATACTTATTGCATATACTTGGAAAGAAGTTTGAAGGTGGAAGGCACAGGAAACAACGATTAGAAATTGGAAATTTCCTGAACCCGTCAAGTCGATGATCCATGAAAGAGATTACAAGAAATAACCAAGTGTGTAAAGTAGTTAGACGGGCTTCAAAATAGGGTGACAAGGGTTCCTGTGGAGACATGAGGCCTCGACGGTCAAATTGTATGTATCAGAACTTTTGATTGCAAAATTTGTAACAAGGAAGAGGGGACGATGTGGGGGTCCAGAAGTCAATCTGTATATCATCGAAGTCAGGGTGTTTCTTACAGGTCAAGGAACAATGGAAGTGCAGTCCACCTGTCCGAGAATCCACAAGTGAAAAATTCGGTAGGTATGGAACAAGGAAACGGTTGGTGGGAATCATTTTTGCTAATATATTGATATTTGTAATAGATATCCCATTATCTGGGAAGATATTTTATGCATGTTTCTGGACAAGTTGTGTAGGGACAGTTAGTATGAATGTCTTATGGAGGCATGGTGAGTTGTTAGCATTAAACCTCAATTATTGCATACTTGGAAAGAAGTGAGAACATGGCCGGCACAAGAAACAACGATTAGGAATTGGAGATTTTGTGAACCTGCCAACCCGACGATCCGCGAAAGATATTTCAAGAAATGGCCAAGTATGGAAAGCAAATCCATGGTCTTCAAAATGGCATGACAATAGCTCCCCAGGACACATGAGGACTTGAAGGTGAAATTGCAACTCTCAGAAATTTTGAGTGCAAACTATGTAACACATAAGAGGGTATGATATGGGATTTCGGCAATAAATTTGTATATCGCATAAGTCCGGGTGTTGTTTGCAGGTCACAGAACAATGGAAGTGCAATCTAGAGCTTGCCTTCCCAGGAATATGCAATCGAAAAAGTCCATAGGTATGGAATAGGAAGCGGTTGGTCGGAGTCGCAATATAAAAGCATGAGTGCAAATGTGAACCCATGAGTCCGCCAACCCGTGCAGTTAGACATTTAAGGAAAAAATGACTAAGTAACCAAAAAGAGAAAGTAGAGGGGAAAAAAACAGGAATTTGGTTAAGTATAGAAGAGGGAAAAGAAGGGCTAATATATTCAAATCTGTAATAGATATCACATTTCTTGGAAATATATTTTCTGTATGTTTCTTGAGAAGTTGTATACTTATTGCATATACATGGAAATAAATTTGAAGGTGGCGGACGTAGGAAACAATGACTAGGAAATGGAAATTTCCTGAACCCGCCAACCTGATGATCCGCGAAAGAGATTCCAAGAAATGGCCAAGTGTGGAAAGTGGTCGGACCGGCTTCAAAATAGGGTGAGAAGGGTTCACGAGGAGACGTGAGGCCACGAAGGTCAAATTGTATGTATCATAAATTTTGAGTGAAAAATGTGTAACGCAAAAGAGGGGATGATGTGGGACTCTGGAAGTAAATTTGTATATCGCAGAAGCCGGAGTGTTGTTTGCAGGTCACGGAATGATGGAAGTGAAATTTAGAGACGGTCTGGGCGGGAATCTGCAATCGAAAAAGTGGTTAGGTATGGAAAGGGAAAGCGTTTGGTCGGAATCGCGATATAAAAGCATGAATAAAAATGTGAACCTGTGAATCCGCCAACCCATGCAGGAAGACATTTTCAAAAAAAATGACTAAGTAACTAGAAATAGAAAGTACAAAGGAAAAAGAAAGAGGAATTTGTTTAAGTATAGAAGAGGAAAAATAAGGGGATAAAAGAGTGGGAAAATATAAAAGAGGAGGGAAATTTTTGTAAGTGGGAATTGGTCTCAAACAAGCCCCATTGTTGCAAAACCATCATTTTCTAGTCCAATATTTTATCCACTTACTTGTTTTCTATTATTCTTGTACCATTAAAAACGATGTGAGCAAATGCTTTGCTGAAGATTTTTTTTTATTGCAACTCGTGGGAGTAATTGTGTTCTTGATACATTCTTCCATGACTTTGACATATTAACTTAAGTATTAAACTTCTTGCATGATGGGTTGTCATCATTAAAGATTAATAATTTCATGTATAGAAACAACAATGACGATCTTGAATTTTAATATTGTGGTTGATTTCATAGTCCCATTTAACTACAACCACCATAGATCATTTTTTTTTTCTTTTTTTATTTGCGAAGAAGAAATTTTGTAATTTCATTAATAAAGTAAAAAGTGTTGAAATAAAGGCCAAGGGATGGACAATTAATAAAATGTTTCTTTTTGGAGTAAAGGAATCAAGGAAGCAAAAGGGAAATAAGAAATCGTTTCCTCAGCAAGGTTGAGATGAAAACAAAATTTCTAGGGCGGGGCCCCGACTGTCGCATCGTGAATTAGTGTTGCTATGTTCTATCGGAATTATGAATAGAATTGAATATTGGTTTGAAACTGTCTTAAATTCATTTTTGTTTGCATAGAATCCTGATGGGATCGAAACAATACATTGTCATATAATGTTCAATGCTCCATATTAGATCAAATTACTTGAGCCAATACAATATTCAAGAACTATGAGACTATCGAACCATGATAATGAGAAGAGGTGTTAAATATAGCAAAGAAGTAGAAACCAATATTCCAAGGAAAAAAAAACTAATAGTAAATCCATAAAAAAAAAAGTATTGGCCAGTGTATATCTATCCATAGAAATTGGAATGAGTTATTTGCACCGAAACATTGAACATATTTGTCATAAATACAGGTACATGATCTACAAAAAAAAAAACATGCATACAATTATGTGTTGTTACGCTAGTGGGACAACATGCAGGAGCCATTGAGAAGCTCTTCAACATGGATACAAAACTCATTACCATGATTTTTTTTAGGAAGTCCTTGTAGTCTTCTCCTTGGAAGGTCAATGTTCATTGTCGCAATGTCAATATCTTGCAGAAGACCTGAGGCGACAAAGAAATATGAGAGTGGTTCCGAAGTGGAATAATTCTTTGGCCTGAAGAAGGTGAACAACACTCCTGCTCTTGAAGTTGGTGACCTAGAGACATTGCAAGGCACCACTGAATTGTACAAATAACAGGGAAAAGGCCCTGGTGAGAAGATTTTCCAATCTGTGGTCGCCACTACAAAGATCACAACATCCCGCAACATCACTCCAACGTCCCACCTGAAAAAGAAATAAACCCAAAATTTTTCAAATGTGGGAGGACATAAGAACCCATCCTAGCGGTAAAATTGATAGTTCTCACAAGCTTTCCGTGAGGAAGAAGACAAAAAACTTTGTAGGGAAAGCGGAAGAGCCTGAAACTGAAAGTGAATACAGACCAAGAAACCACCTCCTCACAGGCGAAGACTTCAGGGACATAGCCTACACGAGCAATTTGAGAGGTAAAATTCAGGGACACAGGTACCCCCTCCTTACAGGAAAATAATTCAGGGACACAGGTTGCACGAGCAATTCTAGAGGCCTAAATTAGTCTATTCTGGGTCGAAGGAGATGAGTAGTAGGAATATTCCTTTCACCAGTGGTAGTTCTGGTCCTCATCCCCTAAGATGTTAATTGTATATCCAGAGAACATGAGATTGGTCCCTTAATTGAATAATTATTTGTCTTGAAATATATCTTTGGGAGCATCAAGATATCATTTCCTTACAATGAAATACTTCTACCCAAAACGAACTAATTTGGACCTATGGAATTCCTACTCTCAAGTTGTAAAGAGGCTATTGCGTTCAGCATCGGTTTCTTTTCTAAAACCTCTTTCTTTGGTCTTGCTAGGGATGCCATCGTCGAGATGGGAAGTACCCCCCATTATGGTTGATTTCAATTTGGGCATAGGAGTGGGAACAATGTCTTCATTGCCATCATCCATCAGCGTTTCATTTTCCATCAGATCATCTTCTTCCAGCTCAAAATCAACCACATCAACCTCTGCGCCATCCATCAATGCAGGCAGGTAGGATGTCTGAGCAGGCGGGGTTGCCTTGGAATTCTTTGGCTTGAAATATATCTCTCGGTGCACCAAGGGACCATCTCCTTTTTTTCTCCTCGGTGGAGGGATATGAGTAGTAAGAATATGCCCTGGAGCAATGGAACTTATGGTAATCATTATTGAAGGTGTTTACTGTATCTCGACAAAAATGTTGTCGCACTGCTGCCATAAGTTAACGAGAATGTCCATTTGCTCCTCATGATGTTTGAAATGAAATTTCATAAGGGATAATATAACCCTCCACAAATCTTGTTTTAATGTGTATCAATGGTATATCTCCTCGAGCCTTTCGTTGATCAATGACAATCTCCATGGTTCATGTGTTTACCTTTAAAGCTTACTAATTGCATATTTAGAAAAACGTGCAAAGGTGGCGGTGACGACGAAGAGAGACTAAGGATTAGATATTTTTTGAAGGATTCAACCAAACGATGAGTGAAAGAGATTGCATGATGCTTGAAATAAACACTTGGAAAGGATAATAAAACCCTCCACAAATCTTGGTTTAATTCATATTAATAACAAATTTGCTCTAGCCTTTTGAACATTAACGACAATATTAACGGTTCCTGAACGATGAGCTATTAGCATTAAAGCTTAATAATTGCATATCTAGAAAGAAGTATGAAGGTGTCGGGGATGGAGAAAAGCGATTAAGAATTGCACATTTCGTCGACCCGCCAACCTGCGAAAAATATTCCAAGAAATGGCCAAGTATGGAAAGCAGTCAGTCGGGCTTAAAAATAGGGTCACAAGTTATACTCAGGAAACGTGAGGGGTCGATGGTCAAATTGTATGTATCCAAAGTTTTGAATGCAAAATGTGTAACACATAACAGGGCGAAATGACAGATTTCAACGGTCAATTTGTATATCGCGAAATTTTGGGTGTTGTTTGTAGGTCGCAAAACAATGGAAGCACAATGTTGAGAAAGCCTGGCAAGGAATCAGTGATGGAAATAGTGTCCAAGTATGCAATGGGTAAACGGTTGGTTAGACTCGTGATATAAAAGCATAAGACATAATAGAAACAGAGCATATTGACGAGCTTGAAAACAAGGCCACAAGTTCTACTCAGGAGACGTGAGGGCCCAATGGTCAAATTGTATGTATCCAAACTTTTGATTGAAAAATGTGTAACATGGAATAGGGGACAATGATAGACTTTGACGATCAATTTTTATATTGCGAAACTTCAGGTGTTGTATATAAAAGCATGAGACATTAAAAAAAATGACTATGTAACCAGAAAGGGAAAGTAAACGAGAAAAATAAACGGTAATTTGGTTGTCAATTTGTAGATCAGGGAATTCCAAGTGTTGTTTGCAGGCGACAGAACAATGGAAATGCAATGTTGAGCCCGCCTAACTGGGAACCCGCGATCCAAAATTTTTGTTGAATATGGAACAGGGAAGCGGCTAGTCGGACTCATGATATAAAAGTATCAGTGGAAATATGAACACGTGAATATGCCAACCCACGCACCTAGACATTTTTCGAAAAATGACTAAGTAACCAGAAAGGGAAAGAAGAGGGAAAAAAGAAATTGGATGGAAATTTTCGAAAGTGGGAATTGGTGTAAGAAAGCCTCATTGATGGTTTTAAAAGTAACTATGAAGTGAATTAAAAAGTTGAACAGGCTCTTCAATCAAGGAATAGATCAAGCGAGCCATGATTATAGTTTCCAAGATGTGTTTGCATGAGAGAAGCATCGAAAAGCCACAAGAAAATGAATATTGAGATGTTTAAGTAAAATTATTGTACTGTCAACTTCATCGTAAGTATAACAACGATGAATTTTAATTTTAAGATGAATTTTAACTTTAATTGTATGTGGTTTATATGATAGTTCCATTGGACTTCACATAGTATATATCCTTTTATTTCAAAATATTCCTAGAGATGAATTTTGCTAAGTTCATTGATCAAGGAAAAGTGTTAAAACAAGCCACATAGTACATTTGCATACGAGAGATTATATTAAAAGGAAAAGAAGGTCTTGTATATTCTTTAAGATCATAAAAAAACTGTAACACCCTGTTTCCCCTAGTCTATAAAAATAACTATACTGGCCAAGAACTATGGCAAACTGAAAGATGTGAATGTGTGATTTTGAATGGACCTTAGTATAAAAGGTTGACGAATGTAAATAATGTTATGAATATATGTTGCAGGACTGTTGGGAGGGGGATGTGCTGAAAAGAGACCACGATGGCTGATGAAAGGTGGTGGAAGGAACCTGGAATGGTGGCGTTAACTTCTACCGAAACAAATACCGTATTTGGACTTCACTGGCTCGAAGATCAAGAGCGGCTCATTGGCCTCGAAATGAATTACTCGCCAGGTTGGTAGGTGAAGAGGCTCCTCATGAGTTAATGAGGGATGGGGGTGAACCTCCCATCTGTGGAAGCCTTAGACCTGACCACTGCAGGGAAGTTCATGCCACACGCAACCTCACCGGAAAAGGAAAGGCAGGAAAGAGGTGTGGAAGAGGGAGTCGCGAGAGAGATCACAAGAGGGGAGAAATCAAAAGGACTCTGGAAAAATATACAGAGTGATTGATAAGAAGAGAAGAAGGAGAGTAACCTTTGTTCTCGACTTCTGACGAACAGAGACTCAGTCTCACAACATTGTGGTTTAAGCTCAGGGGTGGCTAGTGGTAACTCCCTTCGAAGTCATTGAGCCTATGGTTGGGTGGAAACGAGCAACCCTCTCAACAATTGCATCAAACCTGGGGTTTTTATGATAAGTGTTATATATCGTATCTTGAAATTAATATTTTGACATGTATGCTCATGGTTTGTGCAATTATGAATGGTTTCAGTATAAGACTGTCTGTATGGTGTTTTGATCAGAAATAGTGGTTGTATGCTTATATTAGAAAGACCACCTCTCGCTTACGAAAAACAAAATACAAACACACACACACACACACACAGATATATATATATATATATATATATATATATATATATATATATTTAGAACGGATTCAGTTTTCAAGGCTGTTCTCGGGAAAATTATTCCCTTATTTGTCTCAAGTACCGCCCTAGATAGATCTCCTCATAGGGACACCCTTTTCGAAAGTTTATCCAAGGATATGCTGGAGGATTTTATGGTGTAAGCCTCAAAACCCTGCATAAGAGAGAATGGTCATTTTTGACTTCGACATTTTGGTGTTTCAGCATCTGGAATATCCAAGGGCTAGTTCCCATGTACTCACCAGTCCTGAAATCCTGACTTACGAAATCCCGAAAAGATAGAGTGTGGAGAAGTTATTATATTTCGGTATTTCGACACCCGGGGTACCTAAGTGCGGGCCCCATGTATTCGCCAGTCTCAAAAACCCGACCCGCGAAATCCCAATGGAGGAAACCCAGAAATACAAGAGCATGTTTGGAGTTTGGTATTTTGGAGTTTCATCTCCGAGGAAACCCAGGTGCGAGACCTCCTGTCGTCGCATATCCCGAAAACCCGGTTTGTGAATTCGCAAAATTGCTTAGCACATATAGATTTGGTGTTTCGGTGTTTTGGGGTTTGTACTCACCAGTCCCAAAATCCCCACTTGCAAAACCACGAAATGGCATAGCGTGTCTAGAGTTTGGATGTTTCGGAGTCTCGGCACCCGGGAAACCCAGATGCAAGACCTCCTGTCTTTGCGTAGCCCGAAATCTCGACTTATGAAATCCCGAAATGATAGAGCGTGCACAGGTTATGATTTTTCAAAGTTTTGGCTCCTGGGAAACGTAGGTGCGAAACCCTCCTGTCCTCACATATCACAGAATCCCGATAGGAGAAATCCCGAAATATATTAACACACATGGTTTTGGTGTTTCAACATTTCGGTACCTTGGATCTCCAAAGGTCAGTTTTTCCTCATGTTCGCTAGACACGAAATTCCGATGGATGAAACCCCGAAATGAGTTTGGTGGATATAGGGTCTTTGGTGTTTCATCACCCAGGAAACTAAAGGGTAAGAGTCCCTTGCCCTCCTATATCGCGAAAACCCGGTATGCGAAACCCCAAAAAGTGGAGTGCCAGGCTTCAATCTGAGGTGTTATTAATTGTGAAAAATTGTTGGTTCCCTTCGGGTTTCGGCACCTCGAAAGTCAAAGAACCGAGAATACCTGCTTCGCGATTTCCCGAATTGCGAAATCTAGGAGCACCTCTCTGGTAAGGCTTGTGGTGGTCGTCGATGATCATATAGGTACGGATAAGGGATGGTAGGGTCTGCAACAAGCCCAATAGGAATTTGGGGATTCTGTTCCTTGGAGAAGAGAAGGAAAAGACAGAAATTTTTAGTCTTCTGTAGTGGGTGTGTTACAAATTGGTATCAGAGCATGGTTACAACACTTGGCCTGCTTGGGCTCTTGAATGAGTTGCACAGGAGCTCCGTTCGAAACACTTCTAAAAGGAGTAACCCCCTGTCTTAACCTCCTTAATCAAAAGTCGAAGTTAAGAATGAAAAACCCCTATTGTGTGTATGCATGTGAAAAATATGAATTATGTGTTGGAAATAAATGAATATAAATATTGACTAACAACCAACATTTTTTCTTTGCACACAAGAGGAAGATCAACCGTAGAAAATTATAGATGTATAGAATGGTGACTCACCATGAAGTGGGGGAGGGCTCCCATAATAGAGACGAAGATTCTAACGAAAGGAGGGTGGTGGGGACCCCTCCAGATCTATCTGATAAGGTGAGGAGCCTCATGGTCGAATTACAGAGCTGCAAGGCTGACAACAAAAGGATGATAAAAGAGCAAGAGAAGCAAACATAAATTAATGCAGTTTTACTGCAGAGCTTATCCGACATACAAAGGAAATTGCAACATGAACCTGAGAAACATAAACGTGGTCATGTCAGTGGCCACATTGAGAGGATCACCTCGAGAAAGGTCCACCCCAAAAATAAGGGACAAGCGTCGAATGATTTATCTGGAAAGGAAGCTGGTGACTTGGAGGGATCTTCTAGCAGTAGAACTAGTTCTCATTCCTGAAGAAAACAAAAGAAGCAGAAACTTTCCAAGAGTGAAAATCTCGAAGAGTTCAAGAAGGCCAAACCACCCTCCTTCGATGGTGAAATAAAGAAGGGAGAGGAAGTGGAGGCCTGGTTGCTTGGACTAAAGAAGTATTTCAGAGTCCATGACTTCTCAGAAAACTTGAAGGCCTGAGTAGCCACCTTCAACTTGAATGGAAAGGCTTCCATTTGGTGGGAAGACCTTAAGAATGTAAAAGGGATTCAGGAAGAAGACCTATCTTGGGAATGGTTTAAGAAATATTTCAGGAAGAAATATCTGTCGGAAAAATAATTCGACGAATAGACTAAAGAATTATATGAACTCAAGCTGGGGCAACTCACCATAGAAGAATATTCAGTAGATTCCTCGAGCTGCTGAGGTATGTACCCTACATAAAAGCAGAAAAGGAAAAGGTGCAACGCTTCATCCGCGAACTACCTAAGGAATATCAAAACATGATTGAATTTGACAAACCAAAGACCCTAGAAGATATTATCTGGAAGGCAAGATATTTTTATGAACAACTTGGGCGCCGAACAAGACCTCGTGAAGACTGGAAGCAGAAGAATAGTTTTGGATTCCAGAGAAAGGGGTTTAAATCTCCATGATTTTAGGACTATAAAATGAACTCAAGGATGATCTTGCTAGCCCGAAGTGTACACCAGCAAAACTTTCCCTCCTTGAGTAGAAATAAACTTTCGGGATCTGCCCCAGTAAAGACTGATAACCCAAAGAGAGAACCTTTGAAATGTTGGGGTTGTGGAGAAGAACATCTACTGAGGGACTGCCCGCACCAACAACAGAACAGTCGAAGAATTTACAACGTTCAAGAAGCTACCACCGTCAATGACATGGCCAGGAGTGTGATGCAAATTTATGGAGCCTTGGATAATAACCAAGATGACCACCAAGCTTCAGTGGTGGAAATCGAAGGTATGATCACCAACCATATAGTGTCTATTTGGATTGACCCTGGTTCAAATTTGAGATATATAGCCCCTAAGGCTGTTGATAAATGTAAACTACAGCCACATAAAAATTCCAAGCCATGGTTGGTACAGTTATCCACCGGCACGAAAAGAAGGGTAGCAGAGGTCATACCAGTTTGCCAATCAATTATGGGCGAATTCCCCACCCAAGTAACCCTTAACATATTACCCCTGAGATCGTATGATTTGTTGATTGGTATGGACTAGCTATCCACCCATAAACCCAAACTATACTGTTACCATAAAACCTTGGAATGCATAACTGAAGAAGGAAGGAGGATAACCCTTCAAGCGATCCAAAAACCTGTCTTGGTGAGACAAATATCTTCTCTACAAATGAGAAGGTATTGCAGAAAAGGATGTCCATTGTATGCAATACAGCTGTTGAAAACAATTGAAGGTGACAGACCAAGCATAGAAGACCACCCCGCGCTGAGAGAATACAGAGATGTATTTCCAGAAGAGGTATCGGGTTTACCTCCGAGAAGGGACATCGACTTCTCAATAGAACTTGCACCAGGAGCGGTGCCAGTGTCTAGGACACCGTACAGGATGAGCACACCTGAGCTAGTTGAACTTAAACTACAATTGAAAGAAATGATGGACAGAGGCTATATATGGCCCAGTGTGTCTCCATGGGGAGCACCAATCCTGTTTGTGAAAAATAAATATGGTACCCTCCGATTGTGTATAGATTATAGACAACTCAATAAGGTAACCATAAATAACAAGTACCCCTTACCCATGATCGATGACTTGTTCAATCAATTGGGAGGTGCCTCTATCTTCTCAAAGATTGAATTGAGATCTAGATATCATCAAGTCCGAATCAAGGATGAACACATCCATAAAACTGCCTTCAAGATGAGATATGGTCACTACCAGTTTGTGGTAGTACCATTCGGATTGACCAATGCCCCTGGCACTTTTATGTGCTTGATGAACAATGTGCTCAACAAATTCCTAGAGAAATTTGTGTTGGTTTTTATTGACGAAATATTAATTTACTCCAAGAATAGAGACAAACATGAGGAACACATTAGGCTCATGCTTCAAGTGCTAAGAGAACATCAACTCTATGCCAAATTTAGAAAGTGTGACTTTTTTCAGAAGCAAATACATTACTTGGGCCATGTCCTATCTGAATAAGGGATAGCAGTAGACCCTGATAAGATTAGGTCTATTATGGAATGGCCTACCCTGAAGGACGTTTTGGATATCCGATCCTTTATGGGCTTGGTAGGATACTATAGGAGATTTATAAAAGGATTCTCCAAGATTGGATGTCCAATCACTGCCCTCCAGAAAAAGGGGACAAAATTTACATGGACACAAAAATGTGAAGAAATATTTCAAACCCTGAAACATCTACTGACCCACGCACCCATGTTGAAGATCATCATTCCTAAAGTTGATTTGCTTGTATGCACAGATGCCTGTAAGGAAGGGTTCGAAGGAGTCCTTATGCAAGGAGGAAGTGCGATCTGTTATGAATCCTGAAAATTGAATGAGCATGAAGTCAACTATGTAACCCATGATCTAGAGCTAGCCGCCATAGTGCACGCCTTAAAAATGTGGAGGCATTACCCCCTAGGAAGAAAATTTGTACTTATGACAGACCATTGTGGATTGTGATATCTGTTTGACCAACCAAAGCTCAATGCCAGACAAGATAGGTGGATGGCCCTCCTCAGCGAGTTTAAATTTGAAATCAAACATATTAAGGGAAAGGAAAATAGGGTGGTCAATGCCCTTAGCATAAGCATGAAAACAATTCACCTGGCAGCGGTAGGCACTTGCGAGACGGATGTCAAGGAAAGAGTCAGAAATGCACAAGAGACAGACACATTTTTCCAGACCGTGACCTCGTACCTGCAGAAAGAACCCACAGGGATAAAGTATGGAGGCTACCAGATGATGGAAGGAGGTCTGCTCACTTACAGAAACAGATTGTATATCCCAGATTGTGATGACTTGAAGAGGTTCATAATGGATGAACTACACAAAAGACCCTACATTGGTCATCCAGGATACCAAAAGATGATTATGGCCACCAGGAAACAATTATATTGGCTTGGATTGAAGAAATACATAGCTGAGTACTTAGCCAAATGCATAGAATGCCAACAGGTAAAAGAAGAACACTGACACCCAGTAAGATTATTACAACCTCTACCAATCCCAGAATGGAAATGGGAAACCATCTCCATGGATTTCATCACCGGATTACCAACCTCAACCAAATAGAATGATGCCATCATGGTAGTGGTGGATAAATTGGCCAAGTCCACTCATTTTATCCCCGTCAAGTCAACTTGTAAGACAATAGACATCACCAATGTATTCATGAAGGAGATATTCAGACTGCATGGTATGCAGAAAAAGATCGTATCTGACAGAGACATGAAATTTACTTCCAACTTTTGGAAATCACTGATGGCGGGTTTAGAGACTAAGTTGTTGTTTAGCACCGCCTATCACCCTCAAACTGATGGATAGATGGAAAGAGTGAACCAAGTGCTAGAAGACATGCTAAGAATGCATGTAATTCATCAACCCAATAAGTGGGAAGACTACTTGCCACTCGTGGAATTTGCCTACAACAATGGCTACCAAGAATCCTTAAAGATGAGTACCTTCGAAGTCCTCTATGGTAGGCCATGCAACACTCCTGTCAATTGGAGTAATCCCGTAAACGGAATTTCTTTTGGACCCGACATGTTGAAAGAAATGGAACAACAAGTGACTCAGATAAAACAAGACCTGAAGGTTTCTCAAAACCGGTAGAAAAGTTACGTCGACCAAAAGAGAACTCCAAGAGAGTTCAAGACAGGAGACCATGTATATCTTAGAGTTAGGCCCAGGAAGAGTTACCTGAAAATGGGAGCTTGTGCCAAGTTGGCACCTCGGTATTGTGGACCATTTGAGGTTCTAGATAGAGTGGGACCTGTAGCTTATAGGCTAGCACTTCCTCCCACAGTAAAAGCACATAATGTTTTCCATGTTTCATTATTGAAGAAATATGTATATGATTCTAATCATATAATTGACTGATCTGTGATCCAGGTGGAACCGGAGGGATAATTCCTACTAGAACCTCAATTCATACTGGACAGAAAGGAAACCCCGCTCCGGAACCGAACCATTGCACAGGTCAAGGTGCAGTGGAGACATTTTGGCCCAGATGAGGCTACATGGGAAATGGAGGATGCTATGAAACAGGCATACCCAATTTTGTTTACCTCTGTACATACATGTCATATTGATAGATAGAACATCGAGAACGATGTTCCTTTAAGGGGGAGGGAATTGTAACACTCTGTTTCCCCCAATATGTAAAAATAACTATACTGGCCAAGAACTATGGCAGACTCAAAGATGTGAATGTGTGATTTTGAATGGACCTTAGTATAAAAGGTCGACAAATGTAAATAATATTATGAATATATGTTGCAGGACTGCTGGGAGGGGGATGTGCTGAAAAGAGACCACGGTGGCTGATGAAAGGTGGTGGAAGGCACCTGGAATGGTGGCGTTAACTTCCACCGAAATAAATACCGTATTTGGTCTTCACTAGCCCGAAGATCAAGAGCGGCTCGTTGGCCCCAAAATGAATTACTCGCCAGGTTGGTAGGTGAAGAGGCTCTTCATGAGTTAATGAGGGATGGGGGTGAACCGCCCATCTGTGGAAGCCTCAGACTTTACCACCGCGGGGAAGTTCGTGCCACATGCAACCTCGCCAAAAAAGAAAAGGCAAGAAAGAGGTGTGGAAGAGGGAGTCGCGAGAGAGATTGCAAGAGGGGAAAACTCGAAAGGAGTCTAGAAAAATATACACAGTGATTGATAAGCAGAGAAAAAGGAGAGTAACCTTCGTTCTCAACTTTTGACGAACAAAGACTCAGTCTCACAGCATCATGGTCTAAGCTCGGGGGTGGCTAGTGGTAAATCCATTCGGAGTCGCTAAGCCTAAGGTTGGGTGGAAACGAGCACCCCTCTCAGCAGTTGCATCAAACCTGGTGTTTTTCTGATAAGTGTTATATCTCATATCTTGAAATTAATATTTTGACATGTATGCTCATGGTTTGTGCAATTATGAATAGGTTCAGTATAAGACTGTCTCTATGGTGTTTTGATCAGAAATAGTGGTTGTATGCTTATATTAGAAAGACCACCTCTGGCTTACAAAAAAAAAATATACATATATATATATATATATATATATAGAATGTATTCAGTTTTCAAGGCTGCTCTCGGGAAAATTATTCCCTTATTTGTCTCAAGTACTGCCCTGGATAGATATCCTCACAGGGACACCCTTTTCGAAACTTTATCCAAGTATCTGCTGGAGGATTTTATGGCGTAAGCCTCAAAACCCTGCACGAGAGAGAATGGTCCTTTTTTACTTCAACATTTCGGTGTTTCGGCATCCGAAATATCCAAGGGCGAGTTCCCATGTACTCGCCAGTCCCGAAATCCCGACTTGTGAAATACCGAAAAGATAGAGTGTGCAGAAGTTATTATATTTCGGTATTTCGGCACCCGGGGTACCTAAGTGTGGGCCCCATGTATTCGTCAGTCTCGAAAACCCAACCCACGAAATCTTGATGGAGGAAACCCTGAAATAGTGGAGCATGTTTGGAGTTTGGTATTTCGTAGTTTTATCTCCCAAGAAACCCAAGTGCGAGACCTCCTATTGTCGCATATCCCGAAAACCCAATTTACGAATTCCTGAAATTTCTTAGCGCGTATAGATTTGGCATTTCGGTGTTTCGGTACCCGGAATACCCAAGGGCGAGTTCCCTTGCACTCACAAGTCCCGAAATCCCGACTTGTGAAATCCCGAAATGGCTTAGCACATATAGATTTGGCGTTTCGATGTTTCGGTACCCTAAATACCCAAGGGTGAGTTCCCTTGCACTCGCAAGTCCGGAAATCCTAACTTGCGAAATCCTGAAATAGTATAGTGTATTTAGAGTTTGGTGTTTCAGAGTTTCGGCTCCCGGGAAACCCAGGTGCGAGACCTCATGTTCTCGCATATCGTGAAATCCCGATGGATGAGACCCCGAAATGACAATAGCGTGGATGAGCTATGGTGTTTCAGTGTTTTGGCACCTGGGATATCTAGAGGTAAGATCCCTTGTACTCGCCAGTCGCAAAACCCCGAAGTATGAAACCCCGAAAAGGTATAGCATGACTAGAATTTACTGTTTCGGTGTTTCGACACCCAGGATATCTAGAGGTAAGTCTCTTGTACTCGCCAGTCCCAAAATCCTGACTTGCGAAACCCAGAAATGGGATAGCGTGTCTAGAGTATGGATGTTTCAGAGTCTCAACACCCAGGAAACCCAGATGCGAGACCTCCTGTCTTCGCGTAGCCCAAAATCCTGACTTACAAAATCCTGAAATGATAGAGCATGGACAGTTTATGATGTTTCAGAGTTTCGGCTCCCGGGAAACCCAGGTGTGAAACCCTCATGTCTTCACATATCACGGAATCTCGATTGGAGAAATCCCGAAATGGATTAGCACACATGGTTTTGGTGTTTCGGCGTTTTGGTACCCGGGATCTCCAAAGGTCAGTTTTTCCTCGTGTTCGCTAGACACGAAATTCTGATGGATGAAACCCTGAAATGAGTTTGGCAGATATAGGGTCTTTGGTGTTTCGGCACCCGGGAAACCGAAGGGTAGGAGTCCCTCGCCCTCTTATATGGTGAAAACCCGGTATGCGAAACCCCAAAAAGTGGAGTGCCAGGCTTCAATCCGAGGTGTTATTAATTGTGATGAACTATTGGTTCCCTTCAGGTTTAGGCACCTCGAAAGTAAGGGAACCAAGAATACCTGCTTCGTGATTTCCCGAATCGCGAAAGCTGGGTGCACCTCTCCGGTAAGGCCTGTGGTCATCGTCGATGATCATATAGGTACGGATAAGGGATGGTAGGGTCTACAACAAGCCCCATAGGAATTAAGGGATTCTGTTCCTCGAAGAAGAGAAGGAAAAGCCGAAAATTTTTAGTCTTCCGTAGTGGGTGTGTTACAAAAACCGCCAAGATCCTGAATGTATCATTAATTTTCCAGAACGAAGCATACAACCAAGAGCCAAGTAAACACCAAATGTATTGAAAGTTGAGGCACAAGGAGATGCATGAACAAAGAAGGCGCCAAGTGAGATCCCACAAGGGTACATAGAGAAACACACATCGACCTATGCATCAAACTATTTGATATAAAAAAAAAACACGTGGCATTGATTTTCTCTTACATCTGGTATAAGTTCCCATGATAAAATAATCGGGCCCGTGAGATATGAACAAAAGTCTACAAAACACAAGACATCACAAAACCAGGGGAGATTCAGAATTATATCCCATCTATAACCAAACCCCCAAATGGGGAACAAGAAACTTGACGATTACTATTTTACCATGAATAGAGATTACTATGGACAATTGCTTCTGATAGTGCCATGTTCTATCACTACCAGTTTTAACAATGCCAAATTTCCAATATTATTGGAAATGCCTGATGGTTCCACCTAGAGGAGAAATCCATTTCAACAGTTCAAAGGATGGGGATGATTTATTCACAGTTGGATACTTTATATGAGGTTTGTCCTCATGCTTCCCATTTTTGGACTGAACAATCTTATGCACTTGTACATCAACAAGAAATGCAACTACCTTTATGAATTCCAATGCCCGAACTCCCCAATCCCTATAGGGAGTTCTGAAGATCTCAAACTCATGCTTCAACCCATGTTGAGCCCTTTTTTCTCAATCAGGTCACCGAGAAAATGCAGATATCCTAGAATAAAAGTATAGTTAGAGATCATCTTTTTTTTCATTTAGGTACCCCAAAAATGAAAAAATCCTACCATTTCTATATAGTTGGAAAACATTTTTCCAATTTGGGCACCCAAAAACTTGCAAGCTCCTCCAACAAATCTACAACTAGCCATCATTTTTTTCATTCAAGGACAACCCAACAAATATGCAAAATTCTTACCGGGAAATGAAAAAAAACATCAAAATAAAAACAACAATGATTTGATTTCTAGTTAGTTTCTACTTGTTTTTTCAAATGCAGAAAAGAGACAAAATCTCTGGAAAGAAAATTTTACAGCCATAGATGTAAACTTCGAAGAACTCGACTCCCACGAACATTCATTTGGGTATTGAAGAAAAATTACAGATACACATGACATTTTTTCGTTTCTTGCCAAAGCTTGATACAATTTCTATTTTATTTTTTTCAACCCATATGCAGTATTGCATTGTCCTCATTTAAACAAGTTGTGCAACATGTAGATATTGTTTTCCTTTTTCTGTAGGTATACTTCATATGAAAGTTCTGGTAACCCAAGAAGCACACATTGTAACAGAGGTTGTCTAAGTGTACAACGTATGATTTTGTTTCCCACGGTTCAGATGGAAACATTGAGGCAATGTCTATATATGTAAGGGTATTTTTTACTGCATCATAGACAATCAATTGTACCATCATTTATGAAAATAGAGACAGAAGCATGAGAGTTGCATTTCTCACACACAGGCTCGAAGGGGGTCGAGTACGCATTCGCTACAACCAAAATACCCTCAACCTGGGCACGCGAGCATAGCAGTTAATATATTGAACAATATAACATACAAATTCACAACAACAGAAAAAGTTGCATAAAATTGGTGAAGGCAATTTGTATGAGCAAAGTGAGGATGAAATTGTAGATGTATACATACAACAATTGTAGATCTAGTTAATTTCTTGAGATACTGTACTATGTTTGTTCGTAATTCTATTACAAATGTTGCTTGGGTTGTGTGAAAGATCATTTCTTTAACATATATTTTATTTGTTATATTTCTGAAGAACATAAGTGGAAATTTCCGTTTATGCAATTTTTGTTCCATTGAGGAAACAAATTTGAATAGGTGTCGAACAATTGCAGTTGCAACATGGAACAATGCAATACTTGTGTAACATAACCGAGATATGGACATGTGAAAGTAAAGGAAAAAACTAGATATGGAGAATGGTACCATTGCTTTGTAGTTGTTTAACTCTCCATCTTTTATATGGATAATGTATTGCGAGCCAAGTTTTCTCGCGAGTGTGAAAGCTGCATTGATGGTTCTGATTGGGTAAGTGTCGTTTCTCTGTGCAAGTTGGTTGATTGTTGTGTCTGGGATGAAACAATATTCTGAACAAATCATGGGAATTTTTTCCACAATACTTGTTTCGTTGAGAAATATAATCCGATCACAATCACCATAGTCATATACTGTTTTGGGAAATATATTAAAATTTGTAATGGATATCCCATTACCTAGCAATATATTTTATGCATGTTTCTGGATAAGTTGTGTGGGAATATTCAGTGTGACCATCATCAGGGATTCATTGTCTGTCATGTCAGCATGCATAATGGATATAGTTTTGTTTTCCTTGTCCAAGTAGGTGCTATAGATGACCATTATGTCCTCGACGAACACTTGTCCAGTTCGACGGTTGTTCAAGCCCTCTATTGATAGTATTTTGGGTGTTATAGGTTTAGACCTGGTGACATTTTTTGAACAAGAAAAGTAGTGTGAATGGTAGTCTACATTATTTGTTTGCTATCTTTTTTCCTGGCATAAATGTATAAGTAGACGCACAACTTTGATGAAGTATGGAGCCAAAGTTTTGCAACTAGACCTCTTAGTCTGCAAAACTTGTGCTATGTTCTATGTCTCACTTGTGCTCCTTGATACTTCTTGTGAACAACAAAGTATGTGTTGCAGATGACATCTACATATTTATCACGGCATAAGTGAATAAATATGTCAGGATATTTATCTGGTAAACATATGAGGAACACAATGTATGAATGTTTACATTTGGCCTTGTCAGTGTATTGATGTTTGCAATGATTGACTGCTCATGGCCATGTCACTAATACAACATTTTCTAATGCAAGCATGTGTAGATGAACATCATAAGGACTAAATAATCATATGCATTGTATATTTTTCATAATTGTTATGAATGTCACATACAGGGTCGAAGGAGATGGAATACGAAATCGAGTGTCAAGGGATACTCAGGAAAAATGAGGACCCGATGGACAAATTGTATGCCTCATAATTTTTTGACTGCAAAAATGTGTAACATGGAATAGGGCATGATGGGTGGTTACGGAGGCCAATCTCTATATCACAGAACCTTCGAAGCTAGAGGCGCAATCTTGAATCCGCAAGCCCGGGAACCCGCGATTGAAAAAGTGGCTAAGCATGGAATGAGGAAACTGTCGATCAAATTCGTGATATAGAAGCATGAGTATAAATTTGAACCCGTGAGTCTTCCAACCTGTGCACCTAGACATTTTTAGAAACACGACTAAGAAAAACAACCAGAAAGCGAAATTAGAGGAGAAAAACAAAGGGGAATTCGGTTAAGTATAGAAGAGGGAAAAAAAGGGATAATAGAAAGTGGGAAAAATAGAAATGGGGAGGAAAATTTTTGGAAGCAGGAAGTCTCAACAAAAGGCCCATTGTTGCTAAATTATCGTTATCTAGTCCAATATTATATGCACCCACCTGTTTTGTGTGTTTGATTTACTAGCACAATTGGTATACCTTTTAGAAGATTATACTTCATCCCCCTATGTTGTGGCATATAATAATTCATCTTCCTATCCAAGTAATCTGTTTCTTTTAATGTAGAAACGCAGAAAATACAGTGGACATGAAGGTATGTTAGTATGCAGAAAGACATGTAAAAAAAATAAATACAGTTCTGTTTATTTCAATATAGCAGCAAAGAGAATGCAATTCACATGAGGATACGTCACTATGTAGAAATATACATAGTATCTACATACAGTAAATTAGGTGCAAAGCAGTAGAACAAGTACAAGAAATATACATACAAGAAATGAAACACTAAACAATGGAATGTGAAATAAGAGTAGAAGCATGCACCTTTGTATCTCCTCTTCTACATTTGCAACAAAGAGTCCATTGTCTTATCCAGTTATTTTGTTTGTTTAAATGTAGCAATGCATAAAAATACAATGGACATGAAGGTAAGTTGGTATGCAGGAATACATGTAAAAAAATAAATAGAGTTTGATTTATTTCAATGTTTTGAAATAGAGAATACAAAGGACATGAAGATAAGTTATTATGTAGGAAGATACACAATATCTACATACAATAAATTAGGTGAACACATATACAAACAATAAATGAAATACAAAACATTGGAATATGAAATAAATGTACAAGCATGCACCTTTGTATCTCCTCTTCTACATTTGCGGTAAAGACTCTTTCATATTCTCCAGTTATTATGTTTGTTTCAATGTGGGAACGCACAAAATACAATGAACATGAATGGAAGCTAGTATGTAGGAGAGAACAAGTAATATGTACATATAGTAAATGAGAATCAAAGGAATAGAATAAAAGCTAGTTAGAAACATGAACCTTTTCTTTTCTTGATCCATGGTTGTAATTATATAGAGTTTTTCCTGCACAAAATATATTACAAGCCATAAAATATTAAGAAATTGCATGGCCATAGCTGAATGATTTTGGTTTTGTGCAAGAAAGTATCCAGATATGCTTTGAGACATGGAAATATAAATTTTCAATATCTTTGATGTACATCTCATATTTCAAGTACAAGACAAATTGTATCGTGGTCAGACGAGACTGTGTATAGGATAAAAAGGTTTTATTGTGATATGGGCACATTTCAGCATATATGGTTAATAAGTGTGTTTTGCACATGTTTTATCTTAAAGAAAAGACAACGGACATTCTAATTGCACATGTGGTTGTCCAATTATTTGTTATGCCACTATTTTGTATTATGTCAACACTAAAGTATCCCAGAATGATAATGGTTTTGTCCAAATGTAAATGGTGTGATGCATTTGAGAACACATTCCTTATGCTAGCAATGTTGCACGCCAAGCAACATAGAAACTAAATATTGCAATTTCCAATCCACGGAACACCACTCTTTCTAGCACCATCTCAATATCCTTTTCTTCTACAAGAACATTTTACAAAGGCATGTAGGAATGTTTCATAGCTAGGAAAAAAATTGGAGCAAAATTTAAGGGCATGATAGGTGAGCATGGGATAGGCGTCAAATCTCGACTTCACTAGACACAAAAAATGACAGAACCGCAGGTCCACTTGTGGGTGGAGGACCTAAACACTGCAAAGTGAAAAAAAAAAGCTCCAACTACCGGCACAGGACCCCAACCATGCAAAGTCAAAGAAAACAAAATAAAACAACAAGCAAGAAACCAGGGAAGAGTCACAGACAAGCCCAACTGCAGTCACAAGATGTCAAACTTGCAAACTTGAAACAAACAAAAACAAGCAACAACCAACGAACCAACAAACAAGCAAAAACCACTAAACCAATAAACAACATATATATCTCCAATGGTTAGCAAATTGCATCCCAAGCACAATAGGAAACCGAAACATATGACGAGCATGCTAGTAGAAATAATCAAACATTCTTACTTGAAAACTACAAATAGTAAACAACAAAGAACGATTATAAATGAAATTATGGCATCGAAACATACTCTGCAACAATGAATGACAGAAGTGCATGTCGAATTGTGGGTGCAGGAATTGGACCCCGCAAAGTAAAAAAAACAACTCCAAATGCGGATGCAAGATCCCAATCATGCAAATTTGAATGAATCAAAAGAAAGAAACAAGCACCAAGAGGTCCAACCGTAGGTGCAAGTCCTCAACCTTGCAAATTTTAACCAAACAACAACAAGCAACAACCAACGAACCAACGAAAAAGAAGCACCCACCAAACCAGTAAACAATGTATGTATATTCAATGATGACGAAATTGGATTCCAAGCATAGAATATATATGAAACATACAATGGCTATGCAACTGGCAGTGGACAACAATATTGTCCAAATTCACTACAACATTGTATGGAAAAATTCGAGGAAAAATGTACCATGAGAAGCCTATTTAGGTAAACATTTAAGGTTGTCAGGTTGTTTAAGGGTCTTGTGATATGAAAACATTTAAGGTTGTCAGGTTGTTTAAGGGTCTTGTGATATGAAAACATTTAAGCTATGAGGCTTGTTTAAGGACTTCGCGCTATGTAAACATTTAAGTTGTCAGACATATTCAATTACCTCAAAAAAAGTGTCAATGCTCTAAACCTTCTATGTATAAACATTTCAGTACAAGTATAAATACTAAAAACATTAAAAACCAGCGTCGATGCTCAGAACTTTCGATATGTAAACATTTCAGTAAAAATGTAATAAAAATTAAAAAAGAGCGTCTAAGCTCAAAACTTCGGATATCTAAAAATTTACAACATTGGGAACAATGAAGCTGGCAATAAGACCTCCAATACATTCTCCAATGAGACGATGACATATAAGGTTTATTTTATTATATAAAAAATAATGTTTTTACTTCTATAGTTCGAACAATACAGATGATGCGAAAATTTATAGCCAAAGAACATATTAATATGAATTCAACGAATTATCGATCGCTATAGTCCCTCTATGCCTTCAGCAGGGACTAATAATAACAAAACTTCAGCACCCGTACTTTCACACCTCTCTCTTCGCATTAATAACTTTTGTAAATAATAAAAGGTCACATGGAAGAGTAATAAATGCATCCGTGAATATGTGAGGGAGAGAATGATGCCCATTTCCATGATCTTATCAATATCTACAATTCAATTGGAATCACTCTCATCATGGATGATGTCAGTGTGCAACTTCAAATTCATGGAATAATATTGTTAAGTAAATTTACCTTCATGAAAATTATGAAAAATATTAAACACCATGTAATGAGTTGTCATGAAAATCATGATAAATATTAAACATTGTATAATGAGTTAATTAATGATGTATTATCTATTGCATTTTGTATAATGAGTTAATTATTGATTTACTATCTAATGCATTTTTCATTTTATCTATTGAATATATTATATTTATTATCTAATAGATATAATATGAAGAGGTGAACCACTGATTAACTCACTACATGACACTTAATATTTCCAAAAAACTATAAACACCTAACCTTCAAACCTAAGGAGAAGTAAAATCTAGATAACACAGCTTATGCTTTAGACACATTTTGCACTCATTTCAAGGTAAGCTCTATTGCATCATTAGATGAAGGTTTAGACAATGTTTATGAATAATATAAACTTTGTATCCATTTCAAATTCAAAGTAGGAAAACTCGGTTGGGTCGTTCCATGTCTAAACACTCAACACTCAGTGMAAAACTCTGAAACACATACTCTAGTTATTCTTATTCACCAATAACGCTCATGCCTATTCATTTACACTAGTGATGACTAGTAAGGTTAAATGAAACCTAAATACTTAATATTCATCACATATACAGAAGCCAAAATTCCTTAAGAACCGGTCCTCCATGCTGCCTCTACCCACTTACATAACGCTCTTCCATAGCAGCTCAACAAATTACAAAACCCTAGCGCCACTAAACAAAAGGGTTGGCTCTTTCCCCAAGATAGTAGATTTTGTTCGATCATAAATTGTTAGAATTTTAGTTTTAAGTGATTGATTATGTATCATTTGAGTAATATAGGGGATTTTGAGGACACCAAATCCATTGATACATTCAAAAATACAATTTAAACAACAAAAATAAGTGATTTCACTCAAATTTAAATCTTTAGTGTAATCAAATTTATTTAAAAGATTTAATAGTAAATTTAATTTTAAAAAGTTGAGATTGGTGTTATTTCAAATACAATATCCATGAAGGGTTATCTTTTAAATGGCTGTTAAAATTTTAATATATTTAAAATGGTGTAGAATTTTTTATTTTTATTGTAGTGATTTTGTTAAAATTAATTTTTTTTATATGTAATTAGTGTATGTTGATAGGTGAATCAATGAAGATGGGTAATAATTTTTATGAGATATGTGCCTGTCATGGAATTGAAAAAAAATGTGTTGAAGGAGGTTTGTGATATATGGAAAAAAAAAAATCTTTAAAACTACTTTTTTTTTTTATCTTTTATTTAAATTGAAATTAATTTTTTTTTTTATTTAAATTCTTTTTCCAAATCCAATTATAATTTTTCATGGAATTATAATTTTGTCAAATTATAATTGACACTCTCTTTAAAATCTCTTTCTAAAGTCAATTTATCCTTATCTTATCCATCTTTACTTAATACCAGTAAATGGAAAATTAATGTATTCTCTCATTTAATATTTAATATATGCTCATTTATCACATGTTATAATATATGCTTATTTATGACATGTTATAAATTCCGCCTGGTTCTTCTAGCTACTCTGTTGTACCATATGTACCTCGTCCCTAAGCGCTTCATTAATGTATTCTCTCATTTAATATTTAATATATGTTCATTTATAACATGTTATAATATATGCTTATTAGTCCCTGCCGAAGGCGCAGGGACTATAGCGATGAGTTCATCGTTGAACTCACATTAGTTTAGGTTGACTTTTTTATTTTTTTAAAAACTGTAATGTTTAACTTACCACATTTGTATTTATTTATTTTAAAAAATAAACATATACATATTTGTTAACATTTGATTGGTTTATAGATTTAAAGCGTTATTGCAGCCTTCGCTTATTCCAATGCATATTTGGAATGGTTTAATTAGTTTATAAAGATTTTAATTCAAGTTTAGACCGTAAAATTCATTTTAATCACCTGAAATTATGGTTACGTCTTTTTGATTGTCATTCACTGTCATTCACTCATTCAGTACTATGCTTTGAACGCAGTCAACCTGTCAGTACTATGCTTTGAAGCCAGTGCGCTTTGAACCCAGTGCTACATAGTTCGTATGCAAGATCACCTACCCTACACGGATGGAATGGCTGTAAACATAATATCTACATATCTGTGTGATTTGGCTCGCTATGCGTTTCGAGTTAGAATTGGTTGGGCTGTTGGCCTCGGGAAGTAAACTAAGCTGGGGAGTAGTGACTATTGTACTTATTTATTGTTTTTCATTTTCATGCCCCATCCGCTGGGAATAAACAAGGAACTCTATATATACATGCATTATATGGCCATAATTTATGTGGCAGGTCATACGAAGATCGGATCATACTTCGTACATGGTTCCATACTTTTCATTTAATCAATTACAATGACACGGAAGAAGCGACTTTAAGGTAATTTAAACAATGAGCCTGTTCTAATTTTATTGTTGTAAATTGCATTGCCTGTTTACA